>VYZU01087987.1:0-66947 GCA_013401355.1 Ceyx cyanopectus | reverse complement strand
GCTGTGGTAGATTAATGTAGCGTGCAGGAGCCCAGGGCCACGTGTAGAGATGAATGTGCATTGCCTCAGCCTTCCTCTGCTGCCTACAGGGCATGCAAACATACAGGGAAACACTCTATTTTAAGGCTAAAATGTAAAAAAATTTAATATTAAATATTAAAATATATTTNAGTCCATGTTGCTATGGAAGAGCTGGAGCACACACAGGTACCAGCAAAACACAGGTATGTTTAGGGTGGACAGCTGAACCTGAATAAAAAATAAATTATTCTAGAGAACCTGGAAGGAAAACACAGTCAAAAAGCTTAACATAGGTCTGGATGACCAACTACTACAGAACCTAAAGAACAAGCCCAGGAACCTAGTACTACCTCTGTGTTTTCTCTCAAACTAAAAATAAAATCACAGGTATTTTTATTACAGACTATTTTTTTCTTCCCCCCTTGTCCTGAGGAGCTGTTCACCTTAGAATTATTGGAGAATGGGAAACTGCAAACTTCACCTTAAAGAGAAGCAGATCACCAACATTTCCCACTGAGCTGTAACTTTTTCCTTTTAAATGCCTTTTATGTATGCAGGCATTATGCCTTTGGCTTGCTCTCAAGCAATTCTGGAATGGTTCCCTCCTGAGAAACGTCAGAGTTCATCAGGAGGAAGCAGCCAATGCACCCTCCTTAGCAGAACCCACTGGAAAAAAACTGAACAGCAAAGAAAACACTGGGTATTCTGTGCCAGCTGCTCTATTGCCTCAGGGTGAGCTAGGCAAACCAACCCAAAAGGTGTGTGGGCAGTAATAGCTGCTATCTCCACACACATCACCGTGCTTATTTCTAGCTGATGGAGGGGTTAATACCACCAGTATTTCTATATCTAATTATTTAGATGCCCTGGCTGGCTAAGCAGTCTGTTGTTTGATGCTACACCAATGCCAAGCAGCTTGCCACTTACTCCACACCAAAAACCACACGGAGAGGTGATTAAACACCCTAACGTGTGGGTTAAAACTTTAAAACTTCATTTAAAAATTCTATTTCCGAAGTGTAGGAAGATGTTTATTGTTGAGAAGTTCTCTTGCTTAATGCTTTTTTATTAAGTGGCTCGTTGCCACTGGATCTGGTCTGACATGATGCACTTCACCTCTAAATAGAAGCTCAATATTCACATGTGAAGAGACAAACACTGTGGCTGTCAGTTTTTCCTCAGTGGCTCGCCCAGGACTGATGGGTAATGTGACCTTTCAGATTCACTCTGCTCTAATAAAGTCCTTCCTGCACACCAAGAAAGAGCTGTTTAGGAGGAGCAAGTTTCCAGCACACTATCTTTTCCCCTGGGCATCCCTGAGCACTGCAGCCTGTAGCGCTGGGGGGTGGCAGCCTGCGATGGCGTGGGACACGGTTTGGCAGGGTTGGCCCTTATTAATGCTCTTAGTCTGCTAATGGACTGTGCGATTAAAGGTTAATGGCATGATAAACGCTGTCATTAGCGACTGCTTGGCTCACCTGACCTTCGTGGGAAGGAGGCACCTGGCCCCTGCACCCCCCGGGGTGATCAGCATGGCTGGCTTCCCCCACTGTCTTCATAAAACAATTCTCTTCCCCTGCTTGCTGTTCTCATAGCCGCAAGAACAGCAGCGTGCAGAGCCATGCCCTCACTCACCGAGGGTCACACACCGCACTGTCACACATCCACAGTTCCCTCACACTACACCCTTCTCAGCATTCCTCCATCACGGTGCTGTCCTACAGGATGACAACTTTACAATAATTTATTTCCTAGCCTAATACTTAAAATCTTTGCCAGTGAGCAACCCAGCCCTTGGTTTTTACTCTTGTATGAGCTGGGAATAGTGAGCATTGTATTAAAACCTGAAAGACTGTTGCTTAAGTTTCGATGGCTATAAACTCCTTGGTGTTACTGAAAATGTCTGATGTGGGAAATTCAGAACACAGACCAGCCAGGCAGCTCGAAAGGATGGCAAGCTCAAGAAAATAATGGCGTTGCACTACATCACCACAGCATCTACCCTGTGGTCACCAAAAGGCAGCATCCCATCTCAAGCTACATCTACCCTTGCTGCACCTCATCTCTGCCCACAATTTACAGTCACTGAATAGGAACTGAGGAGATACAAAAGAAACAAAGAAAACAAAAATACTTTATCATACAAAGATTGAAACTGAAGACAATCCTTACTTGCCATACGTTAGAAGAGCTGCTAATAAACCCCAATTCCAAGTGTTAAGTGTTAATATTTTCATTAATTCAATCAGACTTTAACATTTAAAGACCTCCTAGATCACCAAGTCAAACCATACCTACAAGAACAAAAAACACCTGAATACCTGACCAATAGGAAAACAAACAAAAAAACCCCCACAAATACACCCCACCACAAATGCACATCCCCCTCCATGCCTGTCCCTAGAGCATGTCATGAAGCACCATGTCATTGTTTCTTCCATATCTGCAGGGATGGTGACTCAACCACCTCCCTGGGCAGCCTGTTCCAGTGCCTCACCACTCTAGATATTAGGAATTCTTTATGGATAATCTAAACCTCCCCTGCTGCAACTTCAGACCATTCCCCTGGCTTCTGTGGTTAAGAGGCCAACACCCACTTCTCTACAACCAGGTAGTTGTAGAGGGCAATGAGGTCTCCCCTCAGCCTCCTCTTCTCCAAACTAAACATCCAGCTCCCTCAGCCTCTCCTCATATAACTTATTCTCTAAAGCCCCTCATGAGCTTGGCAGCTCCTCTGGACACATTCCAGCCCCTCAACGTCTCTCCTAGAGTGAGGGGCCCAGAACTGACCACAGCACTCAAGATGAGGCCTCACAAGGGCCGAGTACAAGAGCACAATAATTTCCCCTCTCCTGCTGAACACACTGTTCCTTATACAAGTTAGGATGCTGTTGGCCTTCTTGTCCCCCTGGGCACCCCCTGGCTCATGTTCAGCCAGCTGTCTACCAGCACCCCCAGGCCTGTTTCTGCTGGGCAGTTTCCAGCCACTCATCCCCAGGCCTGTAGCGCTGCAGGGGGCTGTGACCGCAATACAGGGCCCAGCCCTTGGCCTCACTGTCCCTCAGACAATTGGCCTTGGCCCATCATCCAACCTGTCCCAGTCCCTCCACAGAACCTTCCTGCCCTCAAACCAACCAACACTCCCACACCATTTGGTGTTGTCTGCTAATTACTGAGGGTGCTCTCAATCCCCATATCCAAGTCATCAATAAAGATGCCAAACAAAACTGGCCCCAAAACTGATCCCTGAGGGACACCCCTGGTGACTGGCAGCATAGAAAGGTGTGTTTTCACCAGTTTTTTAGCACATAAAAACAAACAAACAAGCCAGTATTTTTCTTCTGTCAGAAATTAATACTCTTGCAAGGAACGTAACACACCCTAATATTTCTGGGTGCCCTTTCTAAGTTTGGACACTTAACTCCTGAAAGTAGGGTTTTATCTCTCGAGACATAGAATTTTCATTCCATGCATTTGTTCAATTTCTTTTCACTTAAGCCTTCCCGCTCTTTCAAAGTGGTAAAAGTAGATTCCATTTGGTCATATTCTGACATTCACTGAAAAAATACTTGTTTGAAAACATCCCTTAACTGCCTGACAGAATCCAGGAGCTGACTAGAAAAGGCCAGAAATATTTCTGTATTTACAGACCAGACAAACTTCCAAGATCATCATGAGAAGCCTCATGGATTATTTCCAGCTTTTTAAAGGTTAAAGATACAGTCATTTGGACACAAAATACTATTACAACATCGCCTCAACTTTCACACACCTCACCCTAAATTCCACAAGTCTGAAAAAGCAGAAAAGCAGGGTAATTCTTTTCTAAAACAATCTCGACAGAACAGAAAGAACTATTTCCAACAACACTGTTTCAGGTAGTCACCACAAGTCTTCAGAATGCATCTTCCTACTACAGTGGTTTTTTTTCCCTTAATAGGGAGGATAACTGCTTTCACAGAAACATTACCTGACTCACGGAGAATGTCTTTCTCCTACAAAAGCCCATCCTCATGACTAGAATCCCTCACAGCCTTTGCCAAGTTTTAAAAGCAGGTGTTGATGCAATCATTAGCTAATATTAATTCACGGTCAGTAAGCACAGTAACAGCACAGCAAAACTTTTTCTGCTGGACTTTCCTAGCCAAGCTGCATATAGACAATTAAGGGCAGCCAAGGACAGGAGGAAATCATCAGTGAAGGAAGTTCTCAATAATCAGTCTCTAAACCCAGTCTTTGCAACAAAAGTAAACTTTAAGAAGGTTTTTGAAGAAGGAAAAATAAGGTATTTGGTGGAACACGACCTTTCAGATGTAAAGGGAGCAAAGCACAGCAGCACCAATTAAGCATGAACCAAAGGGAATGATGGAAATGAGAGATGACCTCAAGCAGCGAGCTAAACCCAGAAAGGAGCCACAGTCACACTAAAATGCAAAAACCACTTGTCTCTTCATCACCAGGGAAGCAGTTAGGTAGGAATGTCTAACAGCACAAGCAAAGCACAGCTATGTCAGCTATGTAGAGCAACAGTCCAAATAAAGAAGAGCAGGACAAGATCAGATGGGTATACAAAGAAAGGGGCTGCAGATGCACACTCAGGTGGAGCTTTAACTGCATAAACTGCATGCTTACCTGGATTATATTGGGGAAGTTCAGCAGCTTGGGTGTTTTCTTGCAGCTTTGTCAGACCATCTCAATCTCTGGGAACAGACCATGCAGTTGCTCACCTGCACCAGTGGAGCTACCTCGTTATGACTTAAATTTTTTAGATGTAAAAAACTACTATAAAGATATAAAAATAACATGCCTTCAGTACACAATTCTATGGTTTGCTTTTTAGCCCAACAAAACCCCAAATGGTTGGAAACTGCTTGGCACTGTGGCTTTTTGCTTCATCTCCCAGAAGTAAAAATTGCCCACTTAAATTTTGGTTTAAAGCTGTAACAAATCTCAACTTCCTATTGATTTTTTATTTCCTCTATAAACCTTTAAAGTACAAGGAAAAATGCCTGGTTTTCTGTAGCCAGTTCCACTTTTGAAGACTTAAGCCAGTGATTATGCCTGATATTGTAAGAAAGCTCACAGATGAAGTGGCTGATTTAACTCTACAAGACACTGAGAAGCTACCCAGCCACCAAGAGCTGGCCTGTCATGTGTTGAAAGAATGGACATCTTACCAGTGTTGAGAGTACAATTGGTTTGGGGGTTAGTTTGCTGTTGGGTGTTGTCCTGCAAAGGTCTGCATGAAGGCTCAAATAATACACTGGATTTTCATGTACTTAAGAAACTTGTACTGCAGTTAACCTCTCATACAGGCCTTTTGAGAAGGTCAGGATTACACCACTTATATTTGCCTCTGTTTCTTTAGTCCCTATTCCATTTAACATGTTAATGAGAATCAGAAGACATCTTTATTTTGCTCAAGATTATCAGGGAGCAGATTTAAGAACTGACGAAGAATACTTTGACTCTTTTATAGAAGTCATAAATATGATTAGGAAGACCCAAGATGGAAAAGACAATCCCCACACTCAGCATTCTACACAAGTATGTTATTGGGTGGCAATACAATTAAGAACATAATTTAAAAACACATCTTAAAAGCAACAAATTATGGCACACACATGAACAACTTTTTATTGAACATTCAGACATCTCACACTAGTGTTTTTGTTTCTTTCCAGGCTGCTGAAATCTTAACAGTATTTTAATAAAATTAAAAAACATGATTAGATTTCCAAACCCAGTGGCTTCATGAATTGAAGTTACTGCTAATTTAGAAGGGGGAAAAAAAAAAAAAAGCAGATTTTCCTTTTGTTGTGGCTGTGCAGGCTATGGTCCTTCTCTGTGAAAGACCTAGGTGATTTATTTCTATATAATAAAAGCCTAAGTCTTTTTATTTGAGGAACACTACCTGCATCACACAAAAAATACTTACAGATAAAAGTGTTTATAGGGCTGGAGTTAATGAGCACAAAACCCCTTAGTAGTGGTATAAGGTATTAAAGTTTCAATTCATCAAGCAGATCCAACAAAGTTCAAGGAACATATTGTTACTGTGGAATGGGTGTATTTATGAACACCCTGTAGATTTTGAGTCTATAAACTCTCTAAGTATTCAGAAAGATTACCACCATGCAAGTATCAATAATATCGAGGATTTCATTAAGTTCTAAAAAAATAACTTGTAGAAGCTTTAACAGAAGCATTAATGTAGAGAAATTTCTATTTAAAACACCATACAGAAATAAAACTTTACAGGTCTAACCTCAGATCTCTAAGAAACGTCCAAGAAATTAGTTTACTAAAAAGTCAAGTTCAATTTGAATTTTTAGGCTTTAAATGAATGCTGTCAATGCTGGAGTAAGACTCTCTCCTTGGGATGGATTTGTCCTAGAAGCTCTACATGTTATTTGTAGTCTTTTGTCTCCCAAGAGAAGCCCACTGAGACTTTTGGCTCACTGAGACAAAGAGCCACACTTGGTGCAGAAGAAACACAAACCAATCTCTAGGAAACACTCCATCAATCTTATCTGGTTAGCTGTTTATTTAGAACAATGACATCTTGATAGATCCTTCTCAAGAAAGTATAAAGCATATGACATTGTTTTAGCAATCCTTTATTGAAGATAACAAGTTGGTTATGTTCACTGTATTGTATGAAACATCACAATATCATACTGGGAAGGTACTATCAGTACAGGGTTGGACCAGAGCGGACAGTCTGAACAATAAACCATTTTGCATTCTTCATTCCCTATCTTTTAACAACCCCCAAAAAAACAGTAAAGGGACAAATACCTGTTAACATCATCATTTAGAACACTTTAACTTACAAGGCTAAAATCTAATGAATAAATAAAATATACTGTGGCAATAATCCTCTCTAGACCAAAAAAAAAAAGTTAGATACACAGTGAATCAAAATGATTGGGAAAGCTGGCCTTCTGCACCAGTATGAAAGAGCGTGTGGTTTTCACAGACTCACCATGGGGATCAAGTTACAGAAAAATACCATGAATTCCATTTCACACAAAACCAGTTGATGACTGTCATTAGCTTAAAACTACACACAAGGGCAACTACATCCTCGCTGAAACACAGTTTAAACAAATAGGAAAATGTTTACAAAGGCATCCACAGCATGTAAATCATGTACAGATGGATACATTCATTGTTTCCCCTCCCCAATAGCTTTTATTTTAGATAAATACTTTACTCTTCCCCATTTTCAGCATTTACTGGACTCGTTACATGCACAACTCAAAGAAGTCAGAAAAAAAGTTAAGGTTATTGCAAAAATAGAATTAAACTAAGAATCTTCAAGTACCTTACATGACAGCCACTCTGTACCATGCCCATTGCTTATAAAATGAAAGGTCATTGAACCCATGAAAATATCTCTAATATTTTCTTAATTTAAAATAGATAATTTTAAGTGTATTTATAGTAATCTCCAAGTGATAATTTGAACTTTTAAAATAATGCAAACAATTAAAAATTATACCCATATTACACAAGACTTTTGTCTGTATCTTAAGCCGGAAAAAAAATAAAATCAAAAAAAACTATAGAAAACCACATATAGAACAAAAAAATTTTACATTATAATAAAGGCAAATTTTCAGCATTTAAAAAAAACCCTGCAGCTGTGAGAGATGTCAAAGCAAGTCACTACTAACTATAAATTAATCCATTTGGTTTAAAAATTTCTCTAGCAAGAGTTTTTAAGGGTGTGTCGTACACGTGCGTAAAATTCTGTTTTTAGATGCCTAGAATCTTCACCTATGATGCCAAATACACGGAATTTTCAAGCAAGCAGTAGGCAACAGATCACAATTTGGACACCGCAGGGAAACCTAACGGCCTGGGAATACAGGTAAAAACTGGAAAACTGAGAAAAAAACCCCAAAACAACAAACCCAAAGCACGCCCAAGAGCGTATTGCCCAATTGAAATCACTTCCAAGCCACAGCTGCAAAGCCTTCCACCTTGGTCGAGTCAGGGCTCAACCAGTTACTCTCTCCCGTGTGCTGCACGTTTCTTTTAGCCACAGTGTTATCTTCAGAGTAAACCCCAGGTACATACACCCATCTGCTGAGGGCATCATTCCTTCCTTCCTTCTTAGGGACAAAGTTCATTACAGATGGAAGCAGTATGCCTGAGGCTGGTAAAAATACTGGAGTACAGGCATTGCTAAGAGTGGCAAGATCAGAAAACAAAAATGAACAAATGATGGGAAATTCTAATATCTTTCTGCCCATTTCACAAAATGTTGGAAATCCACCAGAATTTTTTCCCTTGTATTGAAGAAAACAGATTTTAAAATAAGTTTGTTTGGTTTTTTTCCCCCCTTTCAGAATCAAAAGCATTTTAGTAGATTTGTAAGGCTACCACGGATCTTCTAGATCTCCAGCACCCTACAGGAAAAGAAGAGGAGAAATATTACTACTCGTGAGTACACATGAAAACATTTTGTTGCACTTTGGATTGCAGTGGCATAATTAAATTGAACACCAGCATAAGACAGATGACATTTTCCATTGGGTTTTTTCCCCTGTTCACTGCCAAAAAAATTCTCTGTTCCTCAACTTCATGAGGGAATTTACATGTAGAAAACATGAACCCAGTAAAATTCTTAACCCCAGCTATGTAAAAAGGTATTAAACCATACCTATCAATAGATGCTACAAAAAACCCAGGTCTATAAAATGCTAACAAACTCCTCTCCTCTGGTATTCCTGGTATACAAGAAATTCCCACAGGCTCTTTTTCATTAAGGCAGAGAAATCTGTACCTGTTTTGAACAATATTTTGTGTGATACATTATGAACTCACCACAGACATTCCACCACAGTAAATTCCCAGTATTATCACTGATCTATAACATACACAAACGTGTGTTGTACACCAAAGGACACAGAAAAGATTTGCTAGAAGGTAAATTTAGGGGTAATATTTATTTATTTATTTATTTATTTATTTATTTATTTATTTGGATGACGTTTAACCTGAATCTAAGAAACATCACCCAATTAGACTATGATGAACGTGCCAAACCCAAAATTACTGACATTTGTAGAAACTAATTAGATCAGAAGCTATACAATATCAGAAAAGTTTCAAGTCATGTCTGAATGACAGCATTTCAAAAGGAAGTTTATTACTTGCTTAAAAGAGTCAGTATGCATACAGATATTATTCCACAGCATATTCTTTATTTTCACTTAAACAGAAATCCTTAGAACTTGACACTATGTACTAAACCAAAATACATTTTCATTTCTGGATATATGTTATGCTACAACCTGGGAAGTAATAATACAATTGTCTAGAAAAAACAATATTTATGATGAACAGTGGATACAATCTAAATTGNAAAAATTCTCTGTTCCTCAACTTCATGAGGGAATTTACATGTAGAAAACATGAACCCAGTAAAATTCTTAACCCCAGCTATGTAAAAAGGTATTAAACCATACCTATCAATAGATGCTACAAAAAACCCAGGTCTATAAAATGCTAACAAACTCCTCTCCTCTGGTATTCCTGGTATACAAGAAATTCCCACAGGCTCTTTTTCATTAAGGCAGAGAAATCTGTACCTGTTTTGAACAATATTTTGTGTGATACATTATGAACTCACCACAGACATTCCACCACAGTAAATTCCCAGTATTATCACTGATCTATAACATACACAAACGTGTGTTGTACACCAAAGGACACAGAAAAGATTTGCTAGAAGGTAAATTTAGGGGTAATATTTATTTATTTATTTATTTATTTATTTATTTATTTATTTGGATGACGTTTAACCTGAATCTAAGAAACATCACCCAATTAGACTATGATGAACGTGCCAAACCCAAAATTACTGACATTTGTAGAAACTAATTAGATCAGAAGCTATACAATATCAGAAAAGTTTCAAGTCATGTCTGAATGACAGCATTTCAAAAGGAAGTTTATTACTTGCTTAAAAGAGTCAGTATGCATACAGATATTATTCCACAGCATATTCTTTATTTTCACTTAAACAGAAATCCTTAGAACTTGACACTATGTACTAAACCAAAATACATTTTCATTTCTGGATATATGTTATGCTACAACCTGGGAAGTAATAATACAATTGTCTAGAAAAAACAATATTTATGATGAACAGTGGATACAATCTAAATTGGAAAAAAACCCCAAACATATCATGAAGAGTAAATGACAAATCTAAAACATAATAGCTTTAGTAATTTAGTTGTAATATAAACTATATACAATTCAAATACAAACACAGTGGAAAATATTAAGGAAAAAAGAGTCAATTTGTATAAATGAATGAATCAGCACAAAAGATACAATTAAGATGTGAATTACTTGACAGTTAGCAAGCATATACCATCAAAATTATCACTGAAGAATGAACTTGAAAGAAAAAGTTTCAGAATCTGTTTTTGTATAGCATGTCAGGTTGGTATTGTTGGTGTCATGGGCTAAAAAAACTCATCAAGATCCCAAATGAGCAGTTAGTTGCTGCACAACATCAGATACAATTACTGTAATATACTAGTTGAACTTCTAAGGAAAAAAGCTTTGTATAAACAATCTGTACAAATAACTAAGTGAAAACAAACAGACTTCTAGGAGAGAAGTGACAAATATTGAGATAGCAACAAAGGCAAACAGGCCAAGTGAGGTGAAGCATTAAATCCACTAGGTAAAGCTTTCTGTCTGTGTCTCCCTCATGCCTCAATCTTCCTCTGAGCTGTGTGTTTCAGCAGGGTGATTCCCAGAGGCTGGCTGGGTGCCTGGCACGGGGTCCCTGGGTCCAGCATGAGGAGCAGGAGCAGCTGCTGCCGCTGGCTCAGCGGTGCTCTCTTCTCCCTGCATCTGAGCTAGCCTGTAACTAGTCAGCATCTCTTCCAGGAGGTGGCGGTAGTTCCCCCTGTGATTAATTCTCATTTGCCTGAGCGCTTCCACCAATTTTCCCTGCGTTCCGCTCGCCTCGGCTTCCACAGGGTCCTTGTTTTAAGATTCAAGACCCCAAAAAGATCAGTAGTTAAGCTAAAATATTTTCTGAAGACATTTTCAACAACACATTTTTTTTTTCTAATGGAAAAACACATCAACTTTGCTCTGTTTGAATATAAAAAAACCTTCATAGCAGCACACGTCTGACAACAGTATCACCCATGCTTTTCTAGTTTATACAACATAATTTAAGAAAATATACGTATTAAAAAAGCATTTTAAATGGTTTTAATTTGTTTTGAGCTAGAGTGGCAACATGGTACCTCCTCCCAATTAACTCCATCTTGATTCAGATTGTCTTTTGACTACTTAGCTGGTCAGTTCTCAGTGAAAAATCTGCCAATAAGCTGTGTTAGCCATCAGGTCAGTATTTTCCAGTTGTGAATTTCTGCACAGCCATTAGCAACACAGTTATGTTTAAAACTTTAGTGAAGAGAACAGATTACTGCTAGCAGTGCAGTCAAAGCATCACAAAAATAAATGCTTATAATATTATAGAAAACAATCCCTGATTTAAGGCATGGAGGTCTCCCTGCAAACCACATTTGGCCAGAAATNGGAAAAAAACCCCAAACATATCATGAAGAGTAAATGACAAATCTAAAACATAATAGCTTTAGTAATTTAGTTGTAATATAAACTATATACAATTCAAATACAAACACAGTGGAAAATATTAAGGAAAAAAGAGTCAATTTGTATAAATGAATGAATCAGCACAAAAGATACAATTAAGATGTGAATTACTTGACAGTTAGCAAGCATATANTTACTGCTAGCAGTGCAGTCAAAGCATCACAAAAATAAATGCTTATAATATTATAGAAAACAATCCCTGATTTAAGGCATGGAGGTCTCCCTGCAAACCACATTTGGCCAGAAATAAAAAAGGGGTTTCCAGTGGGTTAGGTTTTGTTTGGGGCTGGTTTGTTTTTTGTTTGTTTTTTTTTTTGCTTGTTTGCTTCTGTTTCGTTTGTTTGGGTTTTTTTGTTTTGCAATAGACCTGCAGATCTGTTTACAGGGCTCTGCCACTGATACAGGATATTTAACTACCAAGTGCTAAAGCAGTGCTGTGGCTTTAAGGGAATAGCATGTGCTCAATTATTAATATCCAGCAAGTTCTCAAGCTAGACAAATGGTGCTGTACTCTCTGGAAGCTGGGAGATACATTAGAGGGAAAACCCAGACTGCCTTGTTCTCGTGCTGACCTCATTTTTTATTGTCACCTAGACCAAAAGCTTAATAAACTACAAGTACTTCCATCACTCATTACAAGCTTAACAGCCCTGCTGTGGCATTCTCACGTGTTCAGGAAGGTTTCTGAATGCTGCAAGAGAAGCCACAAGATTGACTGTCACAGTCTAAGTTAAGGGGACAAATTTACCACATAAATGATTGTTACTGGATAGAATGCTGTTTCTCTAAGATTCATGTTGCACAGACACTTCTGCTGTGGCTTGTTGGTCTTAGTCTGAGATGTTTTGACACCCAGGCACCAGCATTTTGATATTCAGATGCCTCTTCAAGAGCCCAGTGAGAAGCAAGTTAAAGGAGGTATTTTTAATGTATGAAGTGGGACTGCTTTAATGACTCATAAGCATGAAGTCTGTGAAAATTAAGATAAGACTACAGATATATCCAGTTTAAGTTTTGAAAACTACCAAGCACACAACTATTTATTTCTTTATCTAGCTAGCATTAAACAAGGCAACACAGGCAAAGAATTGCATTCTTGAAAGTTCAGAGAATATCTAAATTCCTGCACACTGTTAAGTTTTGCTCTGAGGTTGACATTAGAGACACACACCCTGAATCTCCTCATTTCACAATATTCAGATCTTGGAAAATTATTTTGGGAGACTAAAGACAACACTTTTACTTCCATGCAAGTCTGCAGAGTAAAAGCAATAAGCAATATAAAAGCAGCCCTGAGATTCCTAAGGCATTCAAATGCCAGTAGGAGTGTAAGGATCAGTGCTGTTGGTGTTTTCTATTCAACTCACACCCCACTGTGCTTTGCACCTTGTCTAGGGGCAGGCTCTTCAGTGCTTCCTTCACCTACATCAGTGCTAGCAGACAAGAACCCCCCCAGACAGAAGCAGGGCAGAAACTGCCTCTTATATACTACTCACTATATACACACACTAGAACTGAGCTCACTAATGCTGTGTGGCTACAACAGCTGCCTGAAAACTGGGATTCTTGTGCAAATCAGCATCTGTCTGCTTGAATGTTCTGGTTCAGCTTAGTGTACTGACCATAAAAACCAGAGTTTGTGCTAGCTGTATTTAACATGAGCATCCACAACTTCTACACAGGTTATGCTCTGTTAAATTCTGTATGCAAAAAGGGCTACTACTATGGATGAGGGACAGGAGTTATAATGCTTAAGGATGTAAGAATTTTGCATACTTACATATTAAAAATTATCCATAGCTGCCTTTCATGACAAGCAATTTATCAAAGTACCAGAGCACAGAATTAGCAACAGCAAGAAAGAAACAACATTGGTTTCAAACAACATCAACACAGCATTAAAAAATGCCACTGAAACTACTGACATAGCCACTGTCATTTTAACATTGTTCTTTGAATGGAGATATATATATATATATACCTAAAGCAGCCTAACTGGATAGTAGTCTCCTAGATTTAGGAACACCTAAGAAACCCAGATGCCTACAGAAGCAGAGCCATTAGAGAAAGAGTAATACCTGCACATCTTAACTAGAATAACAACTCAAGGATATTGTAATCCCATGGTAACAATTATTTGCTATGAAGAAGTTCTTCTAAATTACCTTTAAAGATGTAAAAGCACCAAGCCACAGCACTTGTAGCTGAAGTCCCTTCACTCAAACACTGGCAAAGTGCAGGGCTCTCTCCTGCCTTGGACTGATGAATTTATGTACTCTGCTGAGATGCTCAAAATAAAAACCCTAACAAACCACACACCCCAAAAACCCCACATAAACAAAATAAAAACCTGAAAACTTGATGACTGCTATGCCCTGAAGTCACACTGGCAATCTCTGAATACTGCTCTACTGCTGTAGTAAGAATTCCTTTACTTGTCAGTCTCTCCACACGAGGTCTCTTTAATGAGGGTACCAGACAGATTTTCTAGTTAGCACACTGTTATCTACAGGCAGGGAAACATTAACTGCAGATACAGATGCTTGGAAATCATTTTACACATGAAGATCTGCTCTTGCTCCACACTAGTTTAAACAGGGGCATCACTAGTAGGAGTTCAGTCTCTCTTGGCAGTGTCATCACTGGGATGCACCCTGTTTCCCTGCTGGCTTTGAGCTGAAGTTGCTGCACATGGCATATTGAAACAGGAAGCAGAGTGGAGACACTGGGAGATTCTGACTGTTGGGCAACTGAAGAGTTTCCTTCACTTGCACCAGAGCATTCAGTTCACAAGATTGCTACAGATACACCTGGAACTGAGCAGAGCAGCAGGACAGTTGTTTTTACCCCCTCAGAGACAGGTCCACTACCAGCTCAAGGGTGGAAAATAAATAGCTGCTGCTTGCTGGGGAAGGAACCCCATCCTTCACCCCGTGGTGCATCCTCCTCAACTCCTCTGTGGGTCAGGTCCATTTAGGATGGGGAAAACAAAAGCTACTGACTAGCAGGTGGCATCTTACCACAAGACCAAAAAAAATGAATCCACTGTTTTTCAAACACATAATGCATTTAGTGCACATTCCAGTGATGTAACAGAAAGCAAAGTTTCCAAAGCAGACTGGAGTGCACTGCTCTTATTTCACACTCAGGAAGCCAAACTGACAGAACTCAAGCCAAGTACATAGGCAATAAAGGCCAAAACTATTAATGGTAATAAGGGTTAGAATCATGTTCTTTTACAAGTAGCTTCCATATTTAGTTCAGTTACCTCATTTTATTAAATTACAGTGGAAGACAAACAACAATTTCCTGCAAGCAGCCAGTACACAACAGCATGCTGTATTTGATGTTAGGATTTTTAGCAGGCTTGCATGTGCACTGAACAGTAAACTTGGATTTAAAAGATGCAGCATACAGTATTTCTAGAAATGACCATTAGACTGTTATCTTTCCCCCTTAAAACAAGACCAAAACCCCAGTCCAAAACAAAACCCACCCCTAAACAAACAAAAAAACCCAACCCAAACAAACCAAAGTTAGAAGATTTCTTCTCTACTTGTACTCTAACAGAAGAATGGCTCTTACACCTACANAGTCTGCAGAGTAAAAGCAATAAGCAATATAAAAGCAGCCCTGAGATTCCTAAGGCATTCAAATGCCAGTAGGAGTGTAAGGATCAGTGCTGTTGGTGTTTTCTATTCAACTCACACCCCACTGTGCTTTGCACCTTGTCTAGGGGCAGGCTCTTCAGTGCTTCCTTCACCTACATCAGTGCTAGCAGACAAGAACCCCCCCAGACAGAAGCAGGGCAGAAACTGCCTCTTATATACTACTCACTATATACACACACTAGAACTGAGCTCACTAATGCTGTGTGGCTACAACAGCTGCCTGAAAACTGGGATTCTTGTGCAAATCAGCATCTGTCTGCTTGAATGTTCTGGTTCAGCTTAGTGTACTGACCATAAAAACCAGAGTTTGTGCTAGCTGTATTTAACATGAGCATCCACAACTTCTACACAGGTTATGCTCTGTTAAATTCTGTATGCAAAAAGGGCTACTATGGATGAGGGACAGGAGTTATAATGCTTAAGGATGTAAGAATTTTGCATACTTACATATTAAAAATTATCCATAGCTGCCTTTCATGACAAGCAATTTATCAAAGTACCAGAGCACAGAATTAGCAACAGCAAGAAAGAAACAACATTGGTTTCAAACAACATCAACACAGCATTAAAAAATGCCACTGAAACTACTGACATAGCCACTGTCATTTTAACATTGTTCTTTGAATGGAGATATATATATATATATACCTAAAGCAGCCTAACTGGATAGTAGTCTCCTAGATTTAGGAACACCTAAGAAACCCAGATGCCTACAGAAGCAGAGCCATTAGAGAAAGAGTAATACCTGCACATCTTAACTAGAATAACAACTCAAGGATATTGTAATCCCATGGTAACAATTATTTGCTATGAAGAAGTTCTTCTAAATTACCTTTAAAGATGTAAAAGCACCAAGCCACAGCACTTGTAGCTGAAGTCCCTTCACTCAAACACTGGCAAAGTGCAGGGCTCTCTCCTGCCTTGGACTGATGAATTTATGTACTCTGCTGAGATGCTCAAAATAAAAACCCTAACAAACCACACACCCCAAAAACCCCACATAAACAAAATAAAAACCTGAAAACTTGATGACTGCTATGCCCTGAAGTCACACTGGCAATCTCTGAATACTGCTCTACTGCTGTAGTAAGAATTCCTTTACTTGTCAGTCTCTCCACACGAGGTCTCTTTAATGAGGGTACCAGACAGATTTTCTAGTTAGCACACTGTTATCTACAGGCAGGGAAACATTAACTGCAGATACAGATGCTTGGAAATCATTTTACACATGAAGATCTGCTCTTGCTCCACACTAGTTTAAACAGGGGCATCACTAGTAGGAGTTCAGTCTCTCTTGGCAGTGTCATCACTGGGATGCACCCTGTTTCCCTGCTGGCTTTGAGCTGAAGTTGCTGCACATGGCATATTGAAACAGGAAGCAGAGTGGAGACACTGGGAGATTCTGACTGTTGGGCAACTGAAGAGTTTCCTTCACTTGCACCAGAGCATTCAGTTCACAAGATTGCTACAGATACACCTGGAACTGAGCAGAGCAGCAGGACAGTTGTTTTTACCCCCTCAGAGACAGGTCCACTACCAGCTCAAGGGTGGAAAATAAATAGCTGCTGCTTGCTGGGGAAGGAACCCCATCCTTCACCCCGTGGTGCATCCTCCTCAACTCCTCTGTGGGTCAGGTCCATTTAGGATGGGGAAAACAAAAGCTACTGACTAGCAGGTGGCATCTTACCACAAGACCAAAAAAAATGAATCCACTGTTTTTCAAACACATAATGCATTTAGTGCACATTCCAGTGATGTAACAGAAAGCAAAGTTTCCAAAGCAGACTGGAGTGCACTGCTCTTATTTCACACTCAGGAAGCCAAACTGACAGAACTCAAGCCAAGTACATAGGCAATAAAGGCCAAAACTATTAATGGTAATAAGGGTTAGAATCATGTTCTTTTACAAGTAGCTTCCATATTTAGTTCAGTTACCTCATTTTATTAAATTACAGTGGAAGACAAACAACAATTTCCTGCAAGCAGCCAGTACACAACAGCATGCTGTATTTGATGTTAGGATTTTTAGCAGGCTTGCATGTGCACTGAACAGTAAACTTGGATTTAAAAGATGCAGCATACAGTATTTCTAGAAATGACCATTAGACTGTTATCTTTCCCCCTTAAAACAAGACCAAAACCCCAGTCCAAAACAAAACCCACCCCTAAACAAACAAAAAAACCCAACCCAAACAAACCAAAGTTAGAAGATTTCTTCTCTACTTGTACTCTAACAGAAGAATGGCTCTTACACCTACACAAGTGTTTTAACAAGAAAATAAATCAAATATAGGTATTGTGATGAGCAGCATATTAACAAATGTCATGGAGCACAATCAAAGTGATTGATCAAAGTATTTAAAATCCAAGTTGGTATCTCCCCAACACCATTCATTATAATGACTACCTGACTAAGAATCTTGTAGCCATCTCAGAAGACAAAATATATGACAAAGGATATAATTTCATATAAACTGTACAGGAAATTACCACATGTGCAAAAGCAGTAATGGGTTTTTTTATCAATTCTTCAGTTTTCCAAAGTATTTTTTAAGCAAATTTAACCAGAAATCATATTAAAACAAGTTACTAGACTCTATACTAAACCACATGAACCACCTAATAATCAGATTTTAATTTAAAGTAAACCATATTTCAATACATTAATTCAAATTAAACTTAGCAGAAACTGGGCAGAAGAATGTAAGCCATTTCAGAAATCAAACCTGAAGAAAACTAAAATAACTTTACACTTTCACTCAAACATTGCAGATGGGATATTTAAAGACAGTGTAAACTCTAAAAAACTAGTAAATTATCCTCATTATCTTATATATTTGGTGTACCAAGGTCTTACACACTTAGACAATAGAAAGTGTGTTTACTGTCCAGTAATGTAGAAGAGGGGGCAGACATACCAGATAGTTAAGTAATGGATAAGCTGACACATTTTGACAATAATAAACTATAATTTTGAAAAAAAGCCCTGCATTATTGTCTCCCAGGTTTGACTGAAAAAGGAACAATTAACTGAATGCTTTACAAGTCTTTCAGAACTGGGTATCATTTTGCTGTCTTTTTGAGGATGAAGTTCAGTACTGGATCCCTTCAAAACAAGGTCAAAATGATTTTGAGCTACAATGCATATTTTTTGTTTAGATACTTTATTGGCAGTGATGCACACTTATGCTTAAAATACTACTTTAATGTTCTCATGAAGAAATAGGTGTAGTAAAGAAATGGGCACTTACCCCCTCATTCTCTCTGTGGGGATTCAGCCTACTATACACAGCTTCAATAATATTACGCCTAAAGAGAGAAATTTAAAATAAAGAAAAATCAAAATTAGGCACCACAAAGGATTTTAAAACTTCAAGAACTTAAACACTTTGAGCACAGTAATAATTTCCAAGTGTTTAAGATGTTTTGCCTTCAATTTCCCTTTTTAAAAAGATGAAGACCCCCTCTCAGTGTTTTTATTCACTTTTGGTCTGCTGTTTGGGGACTCAGCAGTAAGGATTTGTAAGGACTAAGCAAAGCAAACTATTTATTACCTTACCCTCCCCATGGTTTACCTCCTTGCATCTTGAGAAGTTCCAGCTGCAGCCAGATACTGCCAAGAGCAACACATAAATCTATATTTTGCTTATTCTAACTTTTTTTTTTTTTACATGTTTGTTGGTTTTCTTGCCTTATTTCTTCTAGATGTGAACTTGAAGACAGTTATGGTCTTTTGCACATAATTCCCAGGAAAGAACTGGGAAATGTTCAGGCAAGTGTAATACATATAATAAAAAATGGCAGCTTCTACAAACAAGAGCTGCTATATAAACTAAGTCTCAAGTCTGGAAATGGCCAGGGTCTATAAAAACAAGATAAGCACCAACTTGACTTCACAGAAAGAGTGCAAGGGCCCTGGATGAAAACAGCAGCAAATAAAAAATTTTATCAAAAATAAACAGTGATGGCTCCTGATGCAACTGCACTTTCTGCCCCAGAATACTGATATACAGAATACTCCTTCTGAATGAAACTTCATGGCAGAGAAATTCAGAGTCAATAGGTCATAAACCTCATCAAGATCAGGAAGTACCTGAGCTGTAGAGAATTACAGAATGATGGGGGTTGCAAGAGAGCTCTGGAGATCTAGCCACACGTCCCTGTATATAATAATAATAATGATGGGGAAGTATTTTACAATTCTACTGGTTTTATATTCTTCCTTAGGCACCTACTGTCAGCTAACCTGTGGAGAGGGGACAGAGCTAGACTGATCTTTTGTCTCATCTAGTATGGATGAGGTTCTTATGTTCACACTGTGGGAGCAAAAGCACATTCAGAAGTAAGAGTTTATTTTATTATTTGAATGTTCCAAGTACGTTCATTTCTGAGACACAGCAATAGAGCAGGTCAAGTCAGGATCTATTGTCCAGCATCACAATATCTTTTTTTTTGATCCAGCATCTAAAACAGTACCTACACTAAAATTCTCAGAACTCTAGGAGATGATTTGTGGGCCAGTGGACACAATGTAGAGTGCATCAAAGCTCATGATAGCTACTAACCTACAGTGTTGGAGTGAAATCAGCATTTATCTAGACATATTACACCAAGACAAGAAGTTAACTACTTATGTCACTGCCTGGGTCCTGTGTTTGAAATCCAAGAAAAAGTCACTCCAATTATATGACATTCTCTTAAAAGAAGCTACAGATATACCTCCTAAATTAAGACTAATAACTAAGAACAGGCACACCACAACTTCTCTGAATGCCTGGAATGCAGATGAGTGGAGAAAAAGGTCCAGACACAGAGGTACTTTCAAAGATAGAGAAAAATAAGCAAGGTAAACAGTGTGCTCATTATGAAATACACACAATAAAAATAGATGAATACACAAATGCTCAGGAGACAGGACTTGATATTTTGAAAAATATTAAGATTTCAGAAACAACATGACCTGTGCCAAGGAATAATAATGGGTCTCACTCTTAAGGGAAATTCCAGATTAACAGTTGCTTATGTCATCCTAAATTCTGTTCATTACAATCCTTCAGATTATAGGTTGTTAGAACATCACCATTAGCCTCACCCTAAAAAAACAATGTAGTCTCTGAATAGCTATTCTACTTAAGTTTTAAAATGCATATGCTAGCTCAATATTCTGGCTTTTTTCACATTCAGCTTTAAGTAAAACAATTATAAGAATCTTTGCTGACCCAAGCTTCTTATAATGGATGGGTGGCAGAGGTGGAGGCAATATAAGATCAGAAAAACTGAACTGGTATTTTGATATTCTGGTTACTGATAGAAATATAAAGCAGTAAAAAGCCAAGAATAGTTTGGGGATTTTACTGTGTGTTTGTTTCCTCTTATTGTTTTGGAAGGGGGACAGTGACACAAATGTTTATACACTGCAAAAGGTAAAATCAGCTTAAAATACAACAAAAACACGACTTTTTCTTTGAGTATAATTATTATAAGAAAGCTTAAAAAACATAAGTATTTCAGTAAACAGTTCAAGAAATTCCACCACTGTACTCACTTGCCAGCTAAACCACCTCCTGGTGGTAAATTGGGGATATTCTCTGCAGTTAAAATACGAATAACATGAGCAAGATCAGGCATTCCTTCTTCACCAGATTTCTCCATAATTTCTAATTCAAAAACAGAACAAGTCCTTAGATCACTGCATTAATACCACCCATTTCTTTAGACAAAGATAGCACTTGTTAACAGAGACATTATGAAAAAGTTATGTGCAAACAGGAGAACAAGCCCCCACAAAGCAACTCTATTTTTAGAACAGATTTACTACCCTGTAGTAAATGTATTAATCAGCACCATTCCATCTCTACAGAGGAAGCAAGGTAAACCAGCACTAGAAGTGATCAAACATTCTTCCATGAAACTTTTTGTGTATTATCATACATCCATCAAGAATGACTCGTGGCTAACCAAGAAACCCACAGCTGAATACAGATGCTTGCACAGGATTCTGATCACTTGTTTCATGCACACTCACACAAGTCCTCTTGTGTTGCACCCTTTTGTGCAGTTCTACCTAGTTGCAAGTAGATTGTAGGGTGAATAATTTAATCCAGAATGTCCCTGCTGGTCAAATGAAAAACAAACAAACAAAAACTTCCTAATAGAAAATCCTAGAATAAAGCAAATGACCAAGCATGACCTTTTCTCATTGCACATCAGTTAGCAGGAACACACTGGGGATTTGTTTCACAAAAGCCACTAGAGAAAGAAACCTACTGTTTTCAGAAACAGATTTACAGGGTTTTCACCTTTACATGTATCATGTTAAGAATAACCCTGCAATTAGTTTTTTCCTCTGAATGTGCAAAACAATTGCAGAAACTTCTGCATCTTCACTGCTGATGTAATTCACACATTGAAAGAATTGCCTGATATTATCATATATGTAATTCCATGAAAGTCCACTCCAAAGTCTACCAAAATACTTTTCAATAACAGCCTAACACTTAAGCATTTTGAAAATTCAGACAAAACTTTATTTCCTTTTTATATCATGCAAGTCACAACCAGTCTGCATTAGAAATTTCTATGTTGCAGCATCTCCGTTCATTTCCATCTACAGAATTATGACAAATGAGTTTTATATACAGGATATTACTCTGTATAGGGCAAATGTACCATCCAATTCACTGTAATGCCTGAGTATTTGTCTCCCATTAAGACTGTTCAAGCCTACACAGAACACTGTTTGTGACAAGGTGGGGAGCGTTGGGGGTTAGTGTGTTTACAGTTGGGGTTTTCTTTGGTTGGTGTTATTGAAGTTATTGTTCTTTTTTAAACTGCTTGTCTGATAAATCTTTTCAAATAAACTGAAATATACCAGAGAATACAACTGACTACTGTGCCTAGTTTGCCTCATCCTGTGCCCAAACCTTGGAGCTCAAAAGAAACAAACCCAACGAAACAAACCCACAAACCAACACTANAAAAGTCACTCCAATTATATGACATTCTCTTAAAAGAAGCTACAGATATACCTCCTAAATTAAGACTAATAACTAAGAACAGGCACACCACAACTTCTCTGAATGCCTGGAATGCAGATGAGTGGAGAAAAAGGTCCAGACACAGAGGTACTTTCAAAGATAGAGAAAAATAAGCAAGGTAAACAGTGTGCTCATTATGAAATACACACAATAAAAATAGATGAATACACAAATGCTCAGGAGACAGGACTTGATATTTTGAAAAATATTAAGATTTCAGAAACAACATGACCTGTGCCAAGGAATAATAATGGGTCTCACTCTTAAGGGAAATTCCAGATTAACAGTTGCTTATGTCATCCTAAATTCTGTTCATTACAATCCTTCAGATTATAGGTTGTTAGAACATCACCATTAGCCTCACCCTAAAAAAACAATGTAGTCTCTGAATAGCTATTCTACTTAAGTTTTAAAATGCATATGCTAGCTCAATATTCTGGCTTTTTTCACATTCAGCTTTAAGTAAAACAATTATAAGAATCTTTGCTGACCCAAGCTTCTTATAATGGATGGGTGGCAGAGGTGGAGGCAATATAAGATCAGAAAAACTGAACTGGTATTTTGATATTCTGGTTACTGATAGAAATATAAAGCAGTAAAAAGCCAAGAATAGTTTGGGGATTTTACTGTGTGTTTGTTTCCTCTTATTGTTTTGGAAGGGGGACAGTGACACAAATGTTTATACACTGCAAAAGGTAAAATCAGCTTAAAATACAACAAAAACACGACTTTTTCTTTGAGTATAATTATTATAAGAAAGCTTAAAAAACATAAGTATTTCAGTAAACAGTTCAAGAAATTCCACCACTGTACTCACTTGCCAGCTAAACCACCTCCTGGTGGTAAATTGGGGATATTCTCTGCAGTTAAAATACGAATAACATGAGCAAGATCAGGCATTCCTTCTTCACCAGATTTCTCCATAATTTCTAATTCAAAAACAGAACAAGTCCTTAGATCACTGCATTAATACCACCCATTTCTTTAGACAAAGATAGCACTTGTTAACAGAGACATTATGAAAAAGTTATGTGCAAACAGGAGAACAAGCCCCCACAAAGCAACTCTATTTTTAGAACAGATTTACTACCCTGTAGTAAATGTATTAATCAGCACCATTCCATCTCTACAGAGGAAGCAAGGTAAACCAGCACTAGAAGTGATCAAACATTCTTCCATGAAACTTTTTGTGTATTATCATACATCCATCAAGAATGACTCGTGGCTAACCAAGAAACCCACAGCTGAATACAGATGCTTGCACAGGATTCTGATCACTTGTTTCATGCACACTCACACAAGTCCTCTTGTGTTGCACCCTTTTGTGCAGTTCTACCTAGTTGCAAGTAGATTGTAGGGTGAATAATTTAATCCAGAATGTCCCTGCTGGTCAAATGAAAAACAAACAAACAAAAACTTCCTAATAGAAAATCCTAGAATAAAGCAAATGACCAAGCATGACCTTTTCTCATTGCACATCAGTTAGCAGGAACACACTGGGGATTTGTTTCACAAAAGCCACTAGAGAAAGAAACCTACTGTTTTCAGAAACAGATTTACAGGGTTTTCACCTTTACATGTATCATGTTAAGAATAACCCTGCAATTAGTTTTTTCCTCTGAATGTGCAAAACAATTGCAGAAACTTCTGCATCTTCACTGCTGATGTAATTCACACATTGAAAGAATTGCCTGATATTATCATATATGTAATTCCATGAAAGTCCACTCCAAAGTCTACCAAAATACTTTTCAATAACAGCCTAACACTTAAGCATTTTGAAAATTCAGACAAAACTTTATTTCCTTTTTATATCATGCAAGTCACAACCAGTCTGCATTAGAAATTTCTATGTTGCAGCATCTCCGTTCATTTCCATCTACAGAATTATGACAAATGAGTTTTATATACAGGATATTACTCTGTATAGGGCAAATGTACCATCCAATTCACTGTAATGCCTGAGTATTTGTCTCCCATTAAGACTGTTCAAGCCTACACAGAACACTGTTTGTGACAAGGTGGGGAGCGTTGGGGGTTAGTGTGTTTACAGTTGGGGTTTTCTTTGGTTGGTGTTATTGAAGTTATTGTTCTTTTTTAAACTGCTTGTCTGATAAATCTTTTCAAATAAACTGAAATATACCAGAGAATACAACTGACTACTGTGCCTAGTTTGCCTCATCCTGTGCCCAAACCTTGGAGCTCAAAAGAAACAAACCCAACGAAACAAACCCACAAACCAACACTAATGCCCTGGTTTCAGCTGGGATAGAGTTCATGTTTTTCCCAGTAACTGCTCCAGTGCTGTATTTTGGATTTCCAGTGAGCACAGTGTTGATAACACACTTAGTTTCAGTTGTTGCTAAGTAGTGCTTACACGAGGTCAAGGGCTTCTCACCTTTGCAGGCTTCCCTGCCAGCCAGGGAGCTGGAAGGAGACACAGCAAGGCCAGCTGATGTGAACCAGCCAAAGGGCTATTCCATACCCCATGATGGCACTGGGCTGGAGGGGTAGATGCCTGGGCACCAGTGAGTGAGTGGGGAGCAATCACACTGCACATGGCTTGTTCTGCATCTTCCTTTTCATTATTATTAGTTTCCATTTATTTACTGTCCTGTTAAACTGTCTTTACCTCAACCTGAAGCTTCCCCTCTCCTCTAATCCCCCATCCCAGAGGGAGTGGGCAACAAGCAGCTGTGTGATGTTGAGATGCCTTCTGGGTCAAACCACAAGAGCGGAGAACACACAGTGGCATTTGAAAGCAGCAGCAAGACAAGACTGACCTAGCAAACTTAACTCCCAACACTTCTGCATGACTCTGGAAATGAACCAGTGAAATGACTCAAACCAGAAGCATGGCTGTGGTCACCATCATCAATGATTCCATCACAAGCACTGACTACAGAAGTATTTCAGAATACTCTTGGATTAGCACTGCTGGAATGCAGCTCAACAGACTCTGTCAGCCTCAAGACCCAACCCAGCAGAGCAGCTTTGGGACACAGACCTTCCACTAGAAATCTATTTAAACTATCACTTGCTGAGTTTGTTTTAATAACTCTGTAAAACAATAGCTCTGGTTTGGTATTGAAATAATAAATCTCTTTTAATAACCCTGGAAATACCTTATGGAACAACCAAACAAAAACATGCCTCAAAGAGTGCCTTTCTTTCCAAGCCACAGTTGAAAATGCCCAAGAGGAGCAGTGAAAAAAAATTGTTTAGGTTTGATGGATTCTTCTGGTCAGCTTAAAAGGTCCACAAGATAACAAAATAAATAAATCAATTCCACACCAAACCTGTACATTCATTAAGAACAAATATTACTGATCAAAACTAAAATCACCTCAAGAGTCCCAAAGGATTTTATACTAAGTTCCAACGTTGCCCTGATTTAGTCGCCAAAAAATGATAATAACTAATAGAGATAAGAGCTTGTATTTTAGAGATCTCTATCTTTTCAGTTTACTAGTTCTAAGGGGTTTGTTTGTTGGGGTTTTTTTTAAGAGACTATTAAAAAGCACAATTTCATAGGATTTATTATGAATGCAAAACTTTGCTAGAAAATGGGTATTTCAAGTTCTAAGTTACATTCTCATTTTCACTGCTTCTTGACAGGATTTCCTCAAATATGCTAACTCTCATTCCTTGCTAAATACTTGACATTTAAAGGCCCTGCACTCTGCCCAATTAGAAGAGCACAGAATGACACAGGGAATTCATGCAGAAAAAAACCCAAACCCAAACCAAAATAAAAGGAGCTGAAGGAACACAAGTCCAGGGTTTGAAACAATTCATTTTCTGGAGCACTTAAGCTTCACAATGATTTGGAGTCACATTCAGAATGGCTCTGCATCAGTTCAGACTACAATCTCTCCACCTGGTTTTGTGTGTGTAGTATTTGTTAACTGTGATAATACAGTTAAAAGACATTTCTGTTAGGTGACTTTGATAGTTAAATTAATACATTAATAAACTGTTAGTAGAAAACAGTGGCTCCTACATCACTGAGATAATCCAGCCATTGTGATCAGGTTGACAGCTTTCTCTATTAATCTTACTTATGAAATCAATATAGTACCCAGAAGCTCCATACATTTTTCACCTATTTGCTAATTAAGAGAGGAGACACTAACCATGAAGCTAGGAATACTAACCAGCAATCCCTGTGTGCTCACCTGGCTGCTGTCAGTGATGGTAACTGGCTCCTGGCTCTCTCCCAGAGCCTATTAACAGCTAACTACTCAGGAAGATAATAGGTATTTATCTTAACTAGTGTCATCTAGGAAGCCTGGGATGCAAGCCAAGTTCTGAGAAACATGCCTAGAGTTGGCACTTGAAGTGACCATTAGGTCTGTAATCTCAACAGAAACTACAAAGATGCAGCAATTGCTGTTTAGACCCCATTTAAACAAGAGGGAAAAACACCACATGCAACAGCAGCACACTCAGAGATAATTGAGTCGTGGCCTGAAGGCCTCCTTAAATACATTTAAATTAAGGTTTCTTACATCAGCTACCTAGATTACTGCAATAGTAAGTGTAATTTCTAGCATAAAACTAAATTTGAGGTTTTTTGATACCAAAGTGGCAGAAGAGTTGATTACAAAACCAGGTTACAGTGGCAGCACATATATTTCTAGGTCAGTGTATCTTCTTTACACTTAATTATACTTAATGCTGTTTATTTGGATATGAACTACTTTCTAACAAAAGCACATCCTATCAGTCCTTTCAGGATCCACTAAAGCATATTGAAAAGCCATTGGATGTGTCAGATATTCAAATAAACCAAAATTTTGAACTAGCAATCTCCTGCATGATAGTGCTGGAGTTTGGCATTAGTAATTCTACTCAAATAGCCATAAAAAAGGAAATTAAGTCTTTTACCTCTATAGTTTATGTATAGCTAATACAACAGTGCGTGGTCAGTGGTTGCATTTTGTCCTGTGAAGACAGGAGACCTAAAGCTCACATAAAGACACTGCTTGTGGAATACCAGGATAAACTAAACACAGAGTTTAAACCATTTTTCCTGACACACAAAATATTGCTGTTGTCACCAGGCCTGAATTTGACCCAACGTGCAGTGGTGTGATGGCTTTCAGGGTTCTTGTTTTCATGCCTAAGAATTTTATGGCAGGATTTCTAGTGAACAGAACTGATTTCTTACCTTCAACCCGTGATTCCAAGTATTTATCCAACTCAGCATCTTTTTTCACTGCCTCCTCTGAGACCTTAGGAGCATTTGAAAAACAAACTAGTACGATACTCATGTTATCACGACTCCCCTATGTGACAAAGAAAAAAGAAGAGTTAGGATCTTGAGTCTTAGTTTTCATTTGTCTATTCGTTACATTTTTCATTGTTCCAAATCCAGTACTACAGATACAACTGGGAAAAAAACAGCT
Organism: Ceyx cyanopectus; assembly: GCA_013401355.1. Taxonomy (NCBI): domain Eukaryota; kingdom Metazoa; phylum Chordata; class Aves; order Coraciiformes; family Alcedinidae; genus Ceyx; species Ceyx cyanopectus. The sequence goes on along the minus strand of VYZU01087987.1, from coordinate 39,143 downwards.
ACAATAAAACCATACTTTGATAAGAACCTCTATCTTTCCCAACTGAACTTGTCAGGAAAATTAATTTCATTTATTTTTTATTGTACATTCATAGTCTTAAAATACTTAATGGACTTATTTGCATGACAGCTGTTTAAAAACACTATTAAATAGGTCAGAAATCAGTAACTGTTTAATGTTACTTTAAACCTAGTTAAAGAATAAAAACTCCTACTGCAAATTGAAATGCAAAATACTATGCTAGACTGCTACATACATTACAAGCCTGTTTGCCATAATGCACCTTGAAGAAAGCACAAAATATGAATTCAAGTAGTATGGCCAAGCTGACCCTAGGTTATCATGTGTCAGCAAGATTAGCCATTGGCTTTCAGATACTAATTTTAATGCCAGTTCTACATTAGTAAGCTCTGATACCACCTGTCTGCTCATATTTAGCTTTCCACAGCCAAATTTAAAAGCAGAGAATCTAAATCTCTTATAAGGAGATGCAGCAGAACCACAATTTAAGTCCTGGTTTGAAATCAAGACGTTGACTTTTTTGGGTGGTAGAAGTTTATTCAATGCACATTATTTCTGTATAAACCCAACCTACTGGACTGTTCCCATCACCTATCACAACTCCTCCTGCTGAAGAAATGAAGTGTGAATCTGACATTAGAATAAATTTCTTCAGAAGTATTCAGAAGTCAGTCTATGTTCCTTTTCATATAAAGCATCTGGGGACATCTATCTTTTACAGCAGGTAATGTGATGTATGGTACAAGTCACATCCTGATGCTACAGGACAACATTCTAACAGCATTATAAACTGCAGAGATCCAGGATCTGTAAACACAAGTCAGGGTTCAGTTTTACTGAAAGTATACTAGAGTGCTGTCAGAAAAGCCACAGCATTTAAAAAACAATCATACAATGTATGGTATAAGCTGGAATCAAAATCTATTTCTGAAAAACAATTACTTACTCTTTAGTGTTAAGATTCTAAATTGTAATGCACTAACTGATGAGCTCAAGGGAGCTCAGATGCCAAAGTAGTGCTGCTTCATCTAGGCTACACCAACGAGGTGGGAACACCACCTGAGATGACAAAGCCATATCTTGAAGAGAAGGTGGTGCAAACACTGGTTTTATGTAGAAGATATGAACACTGACCAACTTGAAAGACCAAAGAAACCCCAAACCCAAATCAAAATACCATGCAAGGAATTACTCACTTTAAAAATTCTGTATTTGAAAACCAATTTAGAACTGGAACCATATGCAAGTGTTACCTGAGAAAATAATTAACCTTTATTTTTGCAATTGCTATCACCTCTCCAGGCACAAAGGATGAAGCTGGTTATTCTTCAGCAAGAAAAACACAGTCAAATGGGTACAGAATTTTGTGAAGGAGGGAGAAGGGTGAGAGTAGGTCAGGAACTCCCATTAACACTGCACCCATCTAACCACAAGATCATTTCCAAGTGGCTGCTTGGAGACCACAGTTACATACCTTATGTAAACAAGTGTCCACTACCCAATTGCACACTTTTTCCAGGTCATCCGATACTTCAAGTCTAGACTTAACAAATTCACAGAGCTCTTCATTGCTCATTACATCCCAGATTCCATCGCAAGCCAAGATGATAAACTCATCTTCTTCCGCCCTTAAAATTTCACAGACCTCGGGCTCTGGAGAAACGAGTTGTTCCGTGGGGCCTTTCCCGTCAACGCATTTGTAGTCATAGTCCCCCAGAGCTCGAGAGACGGCCAGCGAGCCGTTGACGCGCTGAATCATTACGCTGCCTCCCGCGTTCTGGATTCGCTCCTTCTCCCGGGGGTTGCAAGGTTTGTGATCCTGTGTGGAAAAGCAGACTTGTCCATTCCTATAGAGGACGGCGCGGGAATCGCCACAATTGATAAAGTACACGTGCTCGGGGGAGATCATCACTCCCACCGCCGTCGAGCCGCTCCTGTCCATCCCGTTTCTGAGGTCCGAGAAGTTGCGCATGTACTCGTCGATTTTCAAAAAGCCAGTTCTGATCCCGCTCTTGACGTTCTCCACCGAGGGCTCGAGAGCAGAGGAGGACTTTTCCGTCGCCCTGAAGTCGTCGTTGTTCGTGATGTGCTCTAGCAGGTGCGTGGAGCAGTAGTTGGCAACGCGCGACCCCGCGTGCCCGTCGTAGACGGCGAAGAAGGACCAGTCCTCCAGGCCGTGGGGAATCCCCACCACTGCCGTGTGAGCATCTTCCATTTCCACCCTCCAGCCCTGCATGCTGCTCAGGCCGTAACGCAAGCCGTTCCCTGCACCGTGAGCATTGTGCTTCTCCGTTTTTGGCTTATCCAAAAATGCACCCATGGTTGGGAAATATTCGAGCTGGAAAACAGAGAGGGAAAGTCTTATTTATGAAACCACCACTCCACGTAAGTTTGCCCTTCCCTCTGCTTCTTCTTCATAAAACAAGTGGTAAAGCATGCATAATATCTGTGAATGTGCAACGGCAACAACTGTAACAGAGGAGAAAAAGTAATTAAGACATTCCTACTTCATTGATGCAATTTAAGAGTTGTGTTTTTTCTGCTGAGGGATCTTACTGAAGAATAATATAATGGCTTTCTGAATAATAATGAATAGAACACATTCTTCATGTGCCTTCACAGCCTTACCAATTTGGTCCTTCTCTGCAGAACCCAATTCAAGCAGGAAAAATACCAACCGTGTCACTTCTACTCTCTTTCAACTTCTATTGTTGCGTTAAGACAAGCTGATAGGTCATTTATTATGACTGGTCTCACTGGCTTTGTATATGCTGTGCTGCTGCTGCATTCTTGTAAAGCATGGCAGAATTGGCAACAGGTGAGTGCAGAGCACCCACCAAAGGAAACAAGGCAGAAAATACCCCTTCAATCCAAAAACACTTCTCACAGAATTCTATTAATAAATAGAATACAACTATAATAATAATATATAATAAATATACTTGGTCCTTTGTAAAGCAACATTTCCATTTCTACCATCCCTAAAAGACATACATGTGATTTTAAGTTCAAATAGATGTTGTCTTTGAATTTAGAACGTATGTAGTTACAAGACATATGAGCTAAGAGAAAAAAAAATCCACAGAAAATGTAAAGTTCTTCAACAGCAGGAGACCTACTTCTTGCAGGTAAAATTTGTGTAATCTATGTTGACTTCTACCTTCCTCTCTGTATTAGCTTCGTATGGCAAGGGTTTGGTAGCAGGAGGGGCTACAGAAATGGCTTCTGCAAGAAGCTGCTAGAAGCTTCCCAATGTCAACAGAATATTCCAAATACAACAGTGGGTAGAGACTGTGAGGAACCCTCCCCCTGAGGAGGAAGGAGCAGCAGACACAGCATTTGATGGATTGGCCACAACCCCCATCCCCTACCCCCCTTTGCTGCTGTGGGGAGAGGACAGAGAAAAACTGGGAGTAAAGTTAAGCCTGGGAAGAAGGGGTGGGAGGGGGTGTTTTTAAGATTTGACCAGGGCTTACTTCCCAACATATATTCCTCCCTGATGCTTTCCACCTGATACAAATCCTACAAGAGGTTATTATCTAATATACAGAGAACATAAGTTATAATTCAGGCTCAGGAAATCAAAGACATCTATCTTTTGAGGTATGGAATAACAAAAGCCATGTTGTCTGACAAACAAGAAAAATTAAAGATCAGTATTCTTTCCCCACATCTGCACAGTGAAGACCTTGTTATTAGACCAGCCATATAGTAAAGGGTCTTAAAATCAGTTATGTGCAGAAGTTTTAATTCCCCTATTTAAAAGAACAACCACAGCCACTGATTTTTCTCCCAAGACATACTCAAAAAAAATGGCAAATGGTTCCTGCTCAGTTATAGATATCCATTAATTTTCTACTACATCATGGAGAGGAAATAGGCAGCTAGTTTAAATGAAAAGCATGCTCTTTTCCATACAGATTTATATTTAACAGGCAGAAATATTTACTTGCTGGTTGTCATGCAGGCAGACAAAATGAAATTAGATTATAAAGGTCTAAAAGCCATAATCAAAGTTATTGTAGATACTTCAAAATATTTTTTAGATCAGTTTCAAAGACAACATCAGAACTAGATTAATGCCTTGATGGCTGTCCTGGTTTGAGTGAGAACAGGACTAATTCTGTTCAGTGATTTTACTTTTCAGCTCAGTTCCAATTATCTGTTCTGTCCACAGCTAGCAGCCTGTTTTCAGTGCCTGCTCCTGACAGTGGTAACACTCCAAGGGGTGAGTTAGTAGCAAGGCTGGGGTGCAGAGCAAGGCCACTGTTGGACCTTGTGGAGGAGCAGACCTCTTGGCCCCTTCTGCCAGCTCTGCTCAGGTCCTCTTGTGGTTCCTTCCTCAGAGCATCTGAGGATGACTCTGTTCTGCCTTCAATCCCAGTCAGTGTGTTCCTGAATTCAGCTCCTGAGAGGAGTTCTCTGCTGTGGGGCCCAGTCCACGACTCCCCAGTGTCTGCTCCACAGACCCAGTGGTGACTGATGAAACTGCCACCAGGGGGGTGGATTTGATACTGGTTTTCTACATATTCCATTTTTTTTTCCATTTTCACTAAAGCTGCTCTGGTTTCCTTTTCTAGTCACTGAGTCTCTCTCCCTTATTCCCTTTCCCTTTGGGGAGGGGGGTTACCAGAGAGTATCTTTGACAGGTCTAAAGGGCCACCCTGACCCTAAACCATGATGATGGCAAACAATCCCAAAGTCAGTAACTTATATAATTAGAATGGTCTGACATTAATCTTTGGAGCTTAGGTTATAAAACTGCACTGTCAAATGTCTCTTCCTCAGAAGGATTCACTCAACAGGCCAGTCATTTTTAAAAAGTCAGTGCTGTGGAAAAGAAACAGTGCCAGAGTTTCCTGTTACAAAACACATGTGCTCCTGCTATAAAAAAAGAATGATGTTTCAACAGAGAAAAAGCTGCACTAGACATTAAAGATGCAAATGACAAAAATAATCCAAGTACCTGTGACACAGTTTCATCCATAAAGATTCCCTGTGCCCTTCAATTTAGCCAAGAGTGACCGAATACTTTTAGTAATTGTCTACTGATCTTGTGTTTACTTACAATATACAATCATTGTACTATCACCCTACTCACATTATACTATATGTATAATAAAACAAGCTCATTTGATGAGTGAAACCAGCTTTAAATATCTTTATTTTTGACCCCAGAAAACCTGGAATCACTTTTGACCTACCAATCTTAAAAATAGTAAATTTACATTAGGCAAATAGAGTTTTTGATCAAAAGCTCTACTTGAGGCTTGGCTGTAACAGCTACTCCAACTACACAGCCACAAGTACTGGCAGAGACAAACAGCAATTATTGGAATCTGAGAATGAGATCTGAATACTTTATGTCATTTAAGTGAAAATAAAAGTACTGGGATTATCATTCATGACTTGTTCTGGAGTTTGGTTTGACTTTTTTTTGTTCTTTTAAAAGAATCTATAGCCATGGGAGTCACAATTAGAAAGGATCTCAGCTGACCAAAGATACTGACACAAAAAAAAGTAAGTATGAATATAAACATTTAATATGGAGCCTACTATCAAGAACCTTTTCTGACAGGATGACATGAAAGAGCCCAAAAAGATTTTAAACCAAGTATTGTTGCAAGTTCCCCTCATCACCAGGTAGAACACATGCCTAAGAGCTACAGCTGTAATTCTGAAATTAACTTCTGCATCTCCACTGTTACAACAGCTAAGGGAAAAGAAACAAACAAAAAGACACATACACTTTTAACCCAGCAAGGGAAAGATTGGAGAATGTGCTTCAGCTACTTCAGACTGCTCTGGAGGCAGAAAACAAATCACAGGCATAATTTAACACTGGGGATTCACATCCATTTTCCATGTCAATAGCAATACCTGAAAACATTATCTCTTCTGCTCTGCCCTCAGTACTCACCAGTACACTGTGCCAGCAGATTCTTTGCTTTCAGAACTGCTGCGTGAGACATTTTTGCCCTTACTCTTTGTGCTGTTTCAGTGAAGATGTGCAGAGTTAGCTTTAGTATTCTGAAACTTTGACTGCAGTGGGTTTAGAAGCCAGAAGCTTGAGACAGCAGATGCAAAAGGGGCAGTAACCTTCAACAGGAAGACAGTGGGGAAAAAGGGAAACAAGCACCAAGAGCTAGGCTAAAAGCTGTAACCTTTTTAGCTGTGTTGTTAACACCAGAAAAACATGCTTGTGGTGTTCATTTATATCCTGCTTTCTTGCACCCCATTAGAACAGGGAGGAAGGTGGGCACTGCAGATCTTCACACTCATCTTGCACAGCAACCATCTGTCTCATGGACAAGCTGCACACTTCCATCATGTGGCTTCTTCATTCTCTGGAATGCAGTTTGCTAAGTACAGAGATCACACCTAAGGAATCAAGATGAACTACACCAAAAAATTGGGAAGAGCAGGCTGAATCCAGCTGTGCAATCACAGCATACAGCACAAAGCCATTGGTGCCCACACTGATGCATTTTTTAGTCACCAAGACTCAGCTTCACCCTTACATATGTTGCAGAAGTCAACCTCAGAGTTTCATGGCTAAATGAAAGGTTAAAAAAGTGCTCTTTGAGATAGCTGCAGATGATTCTGTGCTTGCCAGAGTGATTGCAAGAGCCACTGGCCCTTACTTTACACTGACACCACAGCTAGGGGTTTAAGAAGAGGAATGCAGTGCCATTCTCCACCAGACAGACTCTACTGGAGCCAAGGCCACTCAATTTACCCTTCCAGGTAACAACTTCAGGTTCTCCTCCATCCTTTTAACCAATCTGTTCTGAAATTTCTATTGAAATTCTCAGTCAATTTCAGATTGCTAATTATGACACAGTCAAAGAAAAGCAATTATACCTTCCCATAAATTTCCAAGTGGCAGAAAGTGTTCTTACCTGTAATAGCAACCTTGTCAAGGTTCTAGGTTGGTGCTGAAAGAATTAGTTTACATTCCTGCTGCCAAGAAGCACATATCAGAATGACTTGCAAAACCTTGAGATAACAGTGCAGGACACAACATCTGCTTTATTTTGGTATTTCCTGCAAAGAAAGAGAAAATGGTTAGCTACTCCAGATGGTATACAACAGATTTGTTCATTATTTTTTTCATGAATATAACTTCTTCCTAAATAGAACTAAAGCTATGCAGCAAAGTCAAAAGACCTTTCAGTATGCTCTCCAAACACTGTATTAAAGATTCATACTACCAAAGAATCAAATTTACCATTTCTTCCTCTTCACCAGAACAGACCAGAATTTAACAATTCATCTAGCCTATTATCTGGAATTCAAGTCCCTAAAGTCACTAACAGAAAGAAAAGTTCTGCATGCCCACTAGCAAAACAGTAATATTTGCTTCATTTTGTTCACCTGCTCAGCTGAGGGAGTACACCCCTGGAGTGTTTGACAAGAAAAACCCAGAGTGCAGTATGTAGATTTTGCAAGCTGTTTATTCTGTATGCTTACATGTAAAAATGCACAGGGGTTTAAAGCAAAAGCAATACACTTCAGTTGCAAAATTATTTCTAAAATAAATTTTCTAAATTAATGATATTTCTAAAAGTAGTTTCTATAAAATTTACCAGAAATTCAGTTGAAAATGTAAAAGCAGCCAATAACTAACAACTCAGATGTGTTTATCTACAGAATATTATGTATAATACAGAAATATTATTGGCCTACCAAGAAGTGCCACACTAAATAAATACTTTGCTACCGTTTGAGACACCATAGGGTTCAGTAAGTTTTATGCCTGTGCAAGCTTTGTATTTCCCTGTGTTCTCTCCTTTAGGCACCACGACAGGATGGATATCTCAAGGAATCAAGCTAAGCTAAACTCAACTATTTTCTGTCACCTGAGCTCTCAAGAACAGCTGAGGAGATGCAGGAGGAGACAAGTGCCAATGCCACAAATGCAGAAGCAGCAGCTGCTGCAGATCCAGGTTCTCAGAACACTGAGATTACACCTTCAGCAGTATCCACTCAATCATTCATGAGCTCTGGAAAAGGACTTGGAAAGAACTAGACAGCAAATATCCTAAATCATTATCTTGGGCTACAGGACAAATCCCTCCCTCCAAAGTGAAAAAGATTCGGGAAAAAAAAGACAAAAAAGTTGTGTCCATACCTAAAGCTTCAGGGAAAAAAAAAGCAAACCTAAGTAGCATAGCTTCACAAAGTTGTGCAGAATAGAATCTCTCTTCTTAAACACAGCAGGCTAGGCCACTAACACAGAATGGGTGAGCAGGTATTTGGGGATAACACATCTTGCCCCAAAATATGCTCCCATTAACACAAATGCTTTCTACACTAATTCTTAGAAGTGAAAAGTACACTACTCAGTGTCCCAAAACACAAAAACAAGCTTAAGCATATTAAGCATTTTATCTGGGGTCCCTAGATCTTTACAGTATGTAAATACTTGGAGTAGGACAATGTTATTTGAGTAAACTCTTCGAATTTTTGCAACTAAGACATCAGCACCCTACAGTTTAATAGTTAATTGAGCACAAAAAAAATAATCCTTGTCTAGTAAAGAATTAGAATTTCACCCTGTTTACATTATTTTCCTCAGAAGGCAAATATGCAGCTGAAGCTGTAATCAATAAATCACTTCTAAAGAACTAAAACAAAATAAAAAAAATAAGCATACAAAAATTATTCAGTCTAAAGTAATAAGATTTTTTTACAGATAACCAAATCCTTGCTGCTTTAAAACAAGTAAGCAAACACCCCAACCCACTCCCTCAGCATCAACAGAAAGAGTTACTAATGTGCCATAAATGACCTTATGACATGACAATACCATTCTTCACACATGGAAGCTGCACTAAAATGTTCATTTCTGGTCTTGCAAAAAGCACAACAGTATTTTTCCATTACATTTTAGAAGTTACACTCAGGGCTTCTCAAAAAGCTCAAATGACACAAAATAAATTTACCTTGTGTTTTGGTGGAAAATTTCATTCACCAGTTTGAGGTTCAAACTTCTATTGCTGGTTAGTCATTTAAATTATTCAGGGCTGAATTTGCAACTGGAGCACACTATTATACTAGTATTTTACACTCATCTAAAAGCTTGATCATATTCCATTCTAACTAGATTAATGCTTTTAAATATCACCTCACAAATGATAGACTTAAGCTACAGCACCACAAACCTGCCTTTGGTTCTGTCTTTAAAAAACTATTCTGAACTTTGTTCTGCAGACCTTTATATTTTATAAAGTATTATATATATATATATTTTACTGCTTTCCACAGCAATCCAGGAGTTGCAGAATGAGGAAGAAGTGTTCATATTTTGCATGTATTTGTGTTTCTATTTTATTACTCCAAAGAGCAGTCTGCAAACACATCTTTTCCAGCTGAGGATTGAAGACTGAAGCTCAGATATTCTAGACTGATATGCATGGGCAACGTAAGATCATGTTTATTATCACTGAAGTGCTTATCCTTTGAACGCATTCCTATGGTGTTTCCCCATGAGGTAAATTTCTCATCATCTTACTGGCTAGAATACCCACGTAGCAATAGCTCAGGAGTCAGTCTGAAACCATCTGTCCATTTGATGCCTTTGTGAACATCTGGCCTGCAAATCAATGCTTAGAAAAAATAAATACAGACACTCCAGGTGGATTACTTACATTTTGTAAATATCCATCTGCTGAACAGCAGCAGAAACCACAGCCTGGGCGCTAGTTAAATGTTCTGAGAATGAATCCACCTCAGCTGGCACCTGTGACAGTACAGGGAACATCTATCCAGAAGTCCTCTGGGCCAAAATGCCATGTCCCTGAACTGCAGAAGGTGCTGGCAAAATATTCCAATTCAGAAGTAATCTTGCAAATAAAGATTACCTGTTGATTATGCAGTAGAAAGTTCTTAGCCTTTCAAGAAAACTTCTTAAGTGCGAGACCATGAGGAACCCTCACAGAACCAGCTGTCACAAAAACCAGAGAAAGCAACAGGTTTCCTGGCAGTTGATTCTGATGCAAGGATGTGCATTTGGATAACAAAGAAACTCCCATTGTTACACACCTCAAAACACTGCAGGATGAACAGATAAGAAAGCTGACATAATTGTGTATTTTCATTGCTAAGACAGCAAAGATGACTGAGCTCCAAGAAGTTCAGATGCTTTAGCTGTAGGATGTAGCCAGGAAGGTTGATAGGTTTAAAAGGATTAATACCACTGAGAGACTCTCACAGAAGTGCTGACAAAGAAGAACAGATTCTCTGCAGAAAGCTGTCTTCACTAATTCTTCTCGAACAGTGTTCAGAGGTTTTTAAGCCACCCAGCTGCTGGAGTTCCCAAAAGTTATTTATCTGAGGAGCATCCCACTCTAGCATGTAGTGGCTAGCAATGCATTTGGAACAAGTCAGCTTTTGAGCAGTGCTTAAACCTGCTTTCTACAACTCACCTTTCTGTACAGGTCCTGTATTTAAATACCTCTGTATGCCAACTAATGACATTTTTCCTTATCTTACATGTGTAACACACACCACCTCAGTTGTGGGACAAGTACATCCAAAATTTAGAAGGAAATTCCACAAAGTGGAGCAAAAAATGAGCACTAAGATCAAAGTAACAGTATCTTTCTTTTAGCACCAGGTACAGAAAATACAAGAATTCCATAGTTTTATGTTTAACATAAGCTTTCTTATAAGCAAGAAAAGGTCACTCAACACCGTAATACACTGACCAGAACATTCACATCAGACCTTAAGAACACCAGCACTACAAGCTGCCAAATATTAACACTGAATATGCCACAGGCATTTCAATGTTTACTGCAAAGCACACAACTTGGAAAGAGATAACTCAAGCATCTGTTAGGTCAGCTAACAGCCTACACACACAGTCTTCCAAAATAACTCATTTCAATAATACAGGAACTGAAGGCTTCAAAACACAGGGTTATTTTTACCTCCATTACAGTTTTAGAACATTTTTTTTTCCTTAGTCTCTTCCACATTAAGAATTTTTTCTACCTACTAGCAAAGTTCCATCTGTGGCAGTACCACATTAGAATGAGGAGAGTGAGCACTTAGAAATGTTAAGACACCTTAATATTTGGTGAATATTAAGATATTAAGATAAGCAGCTGATCTTCCATGATATGTAATGATGCATTCCTATATTGGAACAGGATCAGCACACCTGTAATCACATGATACACAATCCACAGTATGGATGAGAAGTTTCAGATCTACTTCAGAGAACACAGTGCACCTCCCTGCACTTCCACAGCATGCTTTACTTTTCCATCAGGCTAGAGAAACTTTAATTAAAAAAAATAAAATAAAATGACTATCGCTAGGAACTGCAGAATGAAGCAAATTTCCATTACCTTTTTTTTCTGGCAGCAGTCTCCAGTATCGTGGCCTGGACACATGGAAGGTTTTTCTGGTGTGTGCATTGAGGCTATATGAACTGCATCACTTGGCATCTAAACACAGGGGCACTTGGCAAGCAGCAGCCATTTGGCAGCCCACGAGCTTAAACACTCAAAGTTTTGTCCAATTGGTACTGAACTTTAGTTTCACAATAAATCACTTGGACTCATTTTTAATCAATACAGTTTAAACTTGATTTCCAATATATTTTTCAATGCTGAGGTTTCAGATATAGCTATTGAGTAAAAACTGTTTTAATGGTGCCACTATGCAAGTATCACAATATGAGTCGAACTACACCTGCAAAAATTCAAAGGGCAATTTTACCAAAAAGAATGTTAAATCTCACATGCAAGAAGACCATGCCAGTTTTCACTATTAGAGAGGGTGCTTCAGGGCATTACAGGCAGCCAATGCAGTAATGATAGGTCTACACAGACCTGACAGCAAAAAGCTTTCTGGGAAGCAAGGATGTTAATAATTCAACATTCATTTTATGCCACTCATCAGGTCAGACACCAGCTGCAGGCAAACTGAGAGAACACAGATCAAGAGACCAGCTCCAGCTCCACCAGAGCTTACTCCTGCTCCTGTACACTGCTGTCTGTGATACATGCCCTGCTGGACTGCATGGTGATGGGAACATTTTAGCACATGAACTACATTAATAGAAGCAAGGTTCATAGAGACAACATGTCAATATATTTTACAATGATTTCTATCTTCCAAAGTTTGCAGTCTTACCACTTAAAGCTGAAATTGCATCTATCCTACGCTAGGTTTAGCAAAAGGTACTAAACTAGGTATCCATTAAAAAAAGGAATACCCTTAATTTCAGACTTTTGTAGAACAACGACTGAAAGAATCTGATGAATTGAGCAGTTTGAAAAGAAAAGTAGACATTCAGCTTGGGGATTACACAGATAATTCAGTAAAACCTACTATATAGCAAAGAGAACGACACAGTGACAACAAATGAGGAACAGGTATGTGAATAGAAGACTGCTGATCTCAATTATAATTGGAATATAACTTCAAATAGGTGCTGAACTCAGCCAATTTCAGGAGGTTTCCACCCCTCCAAAACTGAAGAGCCAGCATCAGGCAAACATCTGCCTGCATTCAGTGCCACTTGGACTTTTTTTTGCAGTTCCCAAAACACATCCTAGAGCTTTCCAAGTGATTGCCATGACCATGTCCAGCCACACAACAGTCCACCAACATCCATGGTTCAGCCCCTAACCCTTGTGATCTCCTCCACTCTTTCCCCAGAGTGGTGTGGAGAGGACAAACATTAAGCATCTTGCTAAGCTGTGCATGGAAGCCAAGGGCAGGGGATGACTGTGCTGCATTATGTTAGTAGCATTTACTGCTTACCAGCCTGGAAAACCTATGACAATTGTGTATTGCTTGAAGCTATGTCTTTCTTGAAAGAAACACATTCACCATTCCTTCCAAAGTGCAGGAAACCTGCCCTGACTCTCCATTATTCCCTGGTGTTTTCAATTTGACTGTGGCACTCAAGACCTATACTATGGCATCCAGAGAAATGACAACAAGCTTAGCAATGGACTTTCAAATAAACAGAAAAGGGTTATTCACACATGGCCATTTTAGTAAGACATCTCATTTTCTGCCATGCAACTTAGTGAATCAGTGTTAGAAGCAGGAACTCCTAGGCTACCCAAGAGACAGCTCTGCTTAGTAAACTTTAGTAACAAGTAGTAATCTTATTTTAGTTAAGGAACAAAGCCACAGGTAGCTTATATGCCTCCAGCTATTAGTGTATTTCCACAGAATGATGTAGTAGTATTCAGTAATAAACAGCCATCATACTCTACAGGAACAAGATAATATGCAAGAAGCCAAGAACTCAGTACCATTTTGCAAGCCTAAGTATTCATTCATGCTTTCTGTCATTTGGTCATGGACAATTCTGAAAGTCTTACCTTGAATGCTGTATAAAAGTCAAATTTCTTCCAGATCTTTCTCCTTCTGGTAAGATTCACTTTAATGACTCCTCCTTGTGTGAATCAGAGGTGAATAAAGAAGAGCCTGTGAGTCTGAAAGTAGCAAGATGGAAGATTGACCAATTTCTCTCCTAGTTCAACACAATCTTCAAGAAAATCTCCAGCTCACTAACTGCTTACTAGCAGCTTCTAGGCTGGCACTAATCAAACACATGACCCACCACAAGTGGCCACCTTCAGGAAGCTCCTACTTGTCTCAGGTAATACAGAAGATGATGAGAATGCCTTTCCCTTGTTCAAAGATGAAAGTACTGAGTGATCAAAGCTAACCCATTATCAATAACCACTACTTGCCAAAAACCTCCCACCATCAATCTGCACCACCTCAGCTGAGCTGTGCAAGCAAACCCATCTCCAAACCAGGACTGAGTTACAACCACATGGCAGAGACTGCCTGCATACACACTTGGGATATGCATGCATGTTGGAGTGCAGAGAGGACAGAAAAGTCTTCATCTAGCTGGTATGGGGCTATGCTTGGATTTCTGTTATATACCAAAATACTTCAGGGCGAAGAGGGGGGCATTTTAAATCTAGTTATAATAGAGGTTTTAACATCAACATTTAATTGCACGTTCTACAGGATTGCACGTGGCTGGCACTGCCAACACTGTCAGTTGTGTGACTTACAGCATGAGCTGTCCCTTCACCAGGACAGGTCATCAGGTAACCAAACCAGTGTTAAGAACTAATATATATATAATATTTATAATTATTATTATTTTATATTATATATTATTTTATTTATTTTAAAATGTATACTTCTTAATAAAAGTAAGTTATATTAATATAACTAAACTTTAAAACCACCTTATGTGAAATATCTCAGGGTGCAGCCTTCAGCTGCAGCTGTCACAAAAGGTTGTGTATCAGCCAATAGAAAAAACAGACAAAACTTTCAGATGATGTACAAACAAATAAAGGGAAAACAAAGCCATCTGTAAGAGGGTAAGGAAGAATACTCCTCAATGAATAGCAAGCTGTACCTACTCAAGTACTCTCTGGATTATCTTAAATTCTCCATGACATTTATTTTCTTTAGAAGATTTGGTTTCCTCTCCTGCCTCATCTCTGCTTCTGTCCCGCTGGAACAGCATCAAACTTGGCCCAAGGAAAGGAGTGGATAAACACTAAGTGGAAATAAACCAGAGTACTGAAAGAGGCACAAACTCAACTGTTCAGAACAAAGTTTGTTCACAGGTAGAGCAGGTTCATTGATTCTTCTCAGAATTACACTTTCTGTGAACATGTTAAATTCTATTCCCTGCCATTGGCAACATCAGTGCATAAGCTCATTTTAAAATCCTGAACCAAACTGGAATTTTATTCCTTCCCCTCTGATTCCCCAAAAGCTCAAGCTCCAGTTTGTTCACAAAAAAAGAAATCCAGAAGTTGTTTTGACAGTCTGCAACCTTATCCCTGTCCCTCCAAAAGTCAGGTTGTAGAGAGGACATAATTTCACACATCCCCTTCCCTTTAACTCTCACTGTTCTCAGCATGTTCTCATTTTGCTTATGTATAAACTCCTGACTATGAAGTTTTATGTACAACCTTCTACTAGTTGAGAAGTTATTTTCCAAGTAACATCATCAGCCACCAGCCTAAGCCATCAGTGCAGCCAAAAGTAGGAAAGACATCATCTCAAAAAAGGAAAAATAAAACAAAAAAAAATCCCTTGCTATAGTTTGTCACCTGAAAAAGTGGTAAAGACCCAGAAAACATGACAAGTTAAAGTGGATAAACATCACATCTTGGAGTCAGCTTGATACACCTACAGGTAGCAGCCCCACAATTACTGGGTAATACTCATTAAAGATGCCTGTAATTAGCCAGTGTTAATAACCTCCTCAGCAGCAGCACTTCAGCTCTTACAACACCCAGAGTGAGATGTCCATGAGTCTCAACAGACCATGTTGAGCTCAGAATTGAGAGGGATGGAAGTTCCTGGCCTTCCAAGGTGTTATTACCGATATTACTGATCACTACCTAAGTGGGCTACCTCTGCTAGGTCTGGAATCCAAGTTTTACAACAGCTGAAATAAGAAAAGTACTTCTTGTTTGTCTTGCACATTAAAGAATACCAATAAAGGTATTTATTGCTATTATTTATTCATAAACCATTTATCATTCATTTTCAAAACTGTCCCTCACTCCTCTCTTTATTTAATGTAAAATAAATGAAATGTGGCCTTAGGAAGCCAAGCTATGGTGTGTGTTGCTCCTCCCCTCAGGTTTTATTGGGACTGGCCACAGTTCAGAAGTTGCCACAGGAGTAAATACTTCAGAGATAACCAGGTGCTAGGAGTTTAGTGTTAATTCACAGCTCAAGGACAGCAGCTCAGCCACCTCACCAAACCCAGCCTCCCACCCGGGGCAGCAGGACACACAGTGCCCCAACACACACATGGCAGTGCTTCCAGAAAAACCCAGCCCCAAGACAGAAAGCCCCAGGAGGCCAGGCTGCAGGACCTGCTGCTTGCACAGCTACTTTCATTCCTGACCAGCTGAAGTGAAGCCATGAAAGAGCTGCTTTCCAGAACTCATTGCAGCTTCAGCAGCAGTTAATTCACACACAGTCTCCAAACTAGGAGAGCTCCTTCTCCTGGAATAACTACAGCAGCAGCGCCTCATCACTCATCCTTTTTTTTCCCACCCCTTTAGGGGTATCAAAAAACACATGACACATCAAGTAAAAGTTCTCTGAATAAAGTTAAAACCCCAAACTAGACACAGAGACTTGAAGCATCACCTGCATGTACTGTTAGAGAATGTTTTTAATGGCACTGAAAACACAACCCAGTATCCACAAAACCACATCAGTGATGCACTGTAGGTGGTGACAGGAAAGGAAGGGCAGCATGTGCTCCACAATGCTTTATGTTACTTGCACATCAGCTTAACCAACAAAGCTGCCCAGAAAAGAGCTTTTTTGTTTTTGAATGAGCTGACCAGGGTAATATTCATTGTTTCAGCTTTCCACTTGAATCAAAATATCAGTTCTTTACAAACAGCTCCATCATTTGAGATTTGTTCTCCCCGGTCACAAATTTTACTTTCACTATACAAAATTTTAAACACAAGATCATGAGTTTTGAGCAAATAATGCCTGGATTTAGCAGGACAGGCAGGCTGATAAAGCAGGCCAGAGCAGTACTGTATGAATAAGTGACAGTAAAATGTTAATTCTGAACAAGTCAAACTCACTTCAGTACCTCCTTCATAAAAACAATTAATTTGTTCAAGTAGAGCCATGTTTGGTCTAATTCAGTAAAGCCTAGCTTTCTACACTGAGGTGCAAACACAGAAGTAGGATTATTTAAGATATTTTCTGTTAAGAGGCTAATCTACTGAGAGGTGCCAAGAAAGACCAATGCTTTCTTTGTGAAATCTGCCATTGCCATACACACTAAAGAGCCTAGTGAAACATCCATAAGCAATGTTTTTCTGAGGTGAATTCCTGCTAATTCTTGTGAAAAAAGGCTTCAGCACCTGGTTGTACTATTTATCTGAAAGAAAACTCAATGAAAAGGATGCTTCCCATTGCAGACACAGAGAACCTACACCAGGAGAAAGTAATGTCAGAACAGATAACAATGCACTGAAGTAGTGTTAATGAGAAATTAATGGTGCATGGGGAAAAAAACAATCAAAATAATCTTTGTGCCTTCTCTCCTCAAGCAGGTTTTCTTGAGAGGAAAACTAATTTAACCTACATTCAGGGCAACCCTTCTATTTCATCATATTTCATCAAAGAAACTGTATTAGAGAAAAAAAATTTACTATGGACACAAATATACACGACCTGTCACAGTAACCACTCTGCAGAAGCCACATGTGGAGTCCAGAGGTTGGATTCTTTCACTTGGAAGAGACTGTGCTTGCAAAATCCAACGTGTAGCTACCCATCTTCCAGTGCTGACTGGAGAACAGCCATTTACTATGGTACAGCAGTAGGACTATGTGGCAGATTTCAGCATTCCCAATGGATTGATCATTTGGTGAAGTCTTGGATCATCAATTTCATTTTTTTTTTTTTTGAGGGGAGGAAAAAATTATATATATAATTATAATATATTATATAATATTATATATATATTTTTATATATATATATATATAAAGCAAACCAACCAACAACAAAAACCATGCCAATGGAAAAACCACTCCCACTTCGGAAGATTATGGTAGCATTTAGCTAGGTGTGATGCAGGTTGCTTCTTCATTCAAAATGGACATTACTTTCTAAACACTGTTCTACACACAACCCCATCCCTTGCTGCAGTCCAAATAAACCCCACTCCACAGAGTAATATTCATTATTATCATACAAATATTTCCCATATACAGAGATTTCACATAGTTTGATGTGAATGGTGATGGGTTTATACTTCTTCAAGACAGGGTCTGGAGTTTGCCAAGTCAGAAGCATACATTAATGATCATCACTGGAAAAGTTGAAGTGAACAGTGATAATTTCACACCAGAGACAAGAAGAGAGCTGGATTATGCAGGATAAGTATGAGACTACTCTTTCTCTGTCACTAAGTGAACACCCCACAGCTGCCACAATAAAATTAGTTCTATGCAGTCCCCATACTACATCGTGTTTGTTTCCCTCATCATCATGTTATGTGCCTTCATTAAATCACTGCCCTATATAATAACCCCCTCTGAGCATCTGTGCAAAACAGGATATGAGGGGCTGTGTAAACACACACACACTGCTGCAAACCTGCAAAATAGGACACACACGTGTCATTTGTCCTCACTTCTGTCCAACAGCTTTCTATTCTCAACAGATCATCTGATCACAGATGTTCATGAACACAGCTCTGTGTCCAGTACAAAAGACTCCATACCTCTGGATATATGCACTCTGGAAAGTGTTAAAGCATATATAAGGCACATAATATATAATCAATAGATACATTGGAGCCCCTAAACCCACACATACATGGAGCTAGTCTGCACCACATTAAGTACTTTCAGTTAGCTGCCAACCTATTAATGGGCAATTTAACCAGTAAATCAAAGAACAAAATAAGCAACAAGAAAGCATCTTTAACAGAACCTCTCTGACAATTCTGTAGCCTTCTTTAACCTGATCATGTTCAAACAGTCACAAATTGCCTCATCTTCATGCACTTTCAAAGACTCCATTATTCTTTGCTACTTCTAAATACCCACCAAAAACCTCTCACTTTCTTGTAATCTACGGTAATAACCCTGGAATTTACCTGCTGCCCTTATAAACAGAAATAATATAATTATAAACAAGCAGGGCTCCCTTAGCTGCTGCCAGCCCGATGTCTCCCTTAACTATTGAGACAGTTAAGCAGCAGAGAAAGCCAGTT
This sequence comes from Ceyx cyanopectus, assembly GCA_013401355.1. Taxonomy (NCBI): domain Eukaryota; kingdom Metazoa; phylum Chordata; class Aves; order Coraciiformes; family Alcedinidae; genus Ceyx; species Ceyx cyanopectus. The sequence goes on along the minus strand of VYZU01087987.1, from coordinate 20,334 downwards.
GCCCCAGTAAGAGCACACATGCCTTTCTGTCCACGTACTCTCTCACATTACACACAGAGCTCTCACACATTAAGTGTAACCACACTGGCCACCAAACAAAACAAGTTCAGACCCCCACAGCAACCTATTACCACTGTGCTTGTACAAAGCCTTCCACCTCCACAACACCGAGACACTCAACTTATCTTCTCACAAGACACCCAAGATCGTTTACCCATCACTCCCAAACTTAAAGACCTTCATGGACCACTATCCCTAACTACATCACCTGCATCCCCAGAGTATAAACACATCCCTCGAACAACAACACAAGCAGATTTTTCCAGCTGCTTCCAGCCCATCAAAATTACTCCCTCCCTTCGACTAGCTACAAATTACAGCAGAAGTGTGTCCACATTTCTATGCATTGAGCCAACAAGCTCCAAACTCCACGAGAAAACTGCCTTCAACTCCTTTCCCCTTGCACGCTCAGGGCGAGCAGGCACTGTCCATCCGACTGGCACCTCTTCCTCGCACACCCCTATCTCATCGCGGGCACCCAGGCCTAACGACAGCTTCTCCCTCCAGCACCAGCGCCGTACCCGCGGCTGCCACCTCCCCCCACCGCACCCCGTGGGTAAACACCGGGCCTCGCCGGCCCCCGACCCGCCACTCCCCCGCCCGCAGCCAATGCAGCCGCAGCCCGGCCCGCCGGCCGCCCCTCGCCGCGCTCCGCACTCGGCCCCCTCGGGCCCTCCGCACGCAGCTCTGCCCACACGGACCCGGCCCGCGGCTCCTCCGGCTCCTCCAGCCCTCACACGCAGCCCGACGCTCAGGGCCCGGCCCGCCAGCCTCCGTCCCCTGTGGTGCTCCCACCACCTTCCTCGCCGGGCCTCTGGCATATCCCTGCCCCGGCTTCCCCCCCGGGAGGCCGCGTCGGTGCGACCCCCGGCCTTCGGTTCTCCCCGGGCGGGAAGAGACGCAGGCCGGGCCTGGGCGCTCCTGGGGAGCACACACGCAGCAGGCCTTGCCCGCCGCTCCCCCCGCACCCCGCCCGGGGGCGGGCCGGTGCCACCAGCCCCTACTCTCCACGGCGGCAGCGCAGGCCCCGCCGCTCGCTAACGCGCGCCCAGGCCCAATACAGCCTCCCAGCGCCTTCCCCCCCCAGCCCAGCGCGAACACGACCCGCTCTCCCGTGCCCCGCGGCCGGCCCTGACCCCTCTACCTGTCGGGCGGAGCGCCGGTGTCCCTCGGTCTTCGCGCCTCCGGCGGCCCGGTGAGGGAAGGCCTGGCTCGGCCTCAGGCGCGGGACGCCCCTCGTTGGCCACCGCCGGCCGCAGCCGCCAACCCTTCCCGCACTCCGAGCGCCGCCAGCAGCGCGGACATGTTGGGAGCCCCCGTCCCAAAGGCCGCCGCTAGGCCCGCCCTCCCCACCGCCCACGTCAGAGCGCCCCGGGGGAGGGGGAGAAGCTGGCGGGGCCCGGCCCCTCGCTCCCGCCCTCACCGCCCCGCAGCCGGCCCCGGCTCGGCGGCCTCGCGTCTGCCGCAGCCCATTGGCTGCCTCAGCCGCCGCTCATCCCGGCCCGCCTCCTCCCGCTCGCCATTGGCCGCCCGCCCTACCGGCTCAGCCCTGCCGCACTGTGATTGGTCGATCAGTTCGCCGCTCACCCCGAGAGCTTCTCCCCGATTGGGCCTTTCCGCTCTGCCTTGGTGAACATTGGCTGCGGCTCCTGTCACTCAAGGCGCCACGGCACGCGCGCTTGTCACTCAAGGCGCCGCGGCGCCGACTCTCGTCTTTCCCCGCACTTTTTGTTTCAATCCGGCCCGGGGAGGGCTGACGGCAGCGGCTCCCAGCGAGCGCCCCCGCCCGTCCCCGCCCCCTCCGCTCGCCGCGTCCTCTCCCTCCAGCGCGGCTCTCCCGCAGCCCATTGGCTCTCGGCGCCGCCAGTCCCGCGGCCTCCGTCGCCCTGCGCGGCGCTTCGCGGAGTGGGCGTGAACCGGGCGCCTTCTCCTGATTGGCTGCCCCGCCTGCCAATCAAGCGGAGCCAGCTGAGGCCGGGGCAGGGCCGGCGGAGCTGGGGAGCACGTTCCGGCCCGCGCGCCGCTCCGCTCCGCACGGCGATTGGTCGAGGGACGGGCGGGGAGAAGCGCGAGGACCCGTATGTACGCGCCATTACGTCACCGCCATCCAATCAGCGTGGGACGCGTCACTGGGCGCGTCACTGGGCGCGGGTGGGCGGGGCTTCCCCCTCAGGCTCAGGAGCTCCTGAGGCCGGCGGAGCTGCTGCTGGTTCTCCGGGGGTGGCGGGCAGAGGTGCTGCGTTCTCCGCACACAATTGTGCCGCTGGAGGTGTCTCGGCGGCCGCTATTCCCCTCCGCTGGCCGGTGTATGGAGATGGCCGGCCGGAGGGAGGCTTCTTGGGGTGCCGCGGGGCGCGGAAGCGAGCGCATCCTGAGAAGTAGCGGTAGTTGGCGGGGAGGCCGCTGGCAGACGCCGGCACCTCCGGCTGAAGCCAGAGGCTTCCCGTCAGAGGCCCGAGTTAATCCCCCCACCCCTGGGCTCGCCTACCCTTTTTCTTCCTCGTCCAGTGCAACAAAACCATGATTCGGAAAGGAACGTGAGAACCTGCCCGACGGCAGCTCTGCCCGCCCTTAGGCGCTGTAGGCCGGACTCAGAAGCTAAAGCGGTGTCGTTGCCTTGAAGCTCCCGTGCTCCCGAAGTTCCCCGTGCTGGCCGTACGGGGGGCACAGATACCGCCCTGCGCTCTGCTCGTGCCCCTTGGCCGGCTCACAGAGTGTAAGGGGTTGGAGGGGACCTAGAAGATCATCCAGTACAACCCCCAGAGTTGGGGCACCTAGACCAAGTCACCCAGGAACAGATCCAGGTGGGTCTGGAATGTCTCCAGAGCAGGAGACTCCACAACCTCCCTGGGCAGCCCCTGCCAGGCTCTGCCACCCTCCCTGGGAAGACGTTTTTCCTTGTGTTTCCCCTAAACTTACCTGTCTTTTTCAGGACTGCTAGCAAAGGAGCCTGAAGGAGGAACGTTCCCCTTTGGAGCCAGCATCCTTTCCCAGCCTTCCCTCAGATACACTGTGGGAATGTTTTCCAGGTTCTCCAGAGCTGTGCCCCCAGCACAGGAAAGACACTGTGATTTACACCTATAAGGTCATGTGCAACCTACACCTCTAAGGGCATCAGCACCACCACTTACATTAGAAAACCCTTGCCCAGAGCTCTGGGGGTACTTGGAGCTCAGGTAACTGAGGCAGCTGCAGCTTTGAGTTGAAGCTTTGCTTTCAGGGGGTACAAGTGCATCTCCTCTGAAGGGAGAAGATGGCAAAGGTCACTCAGGTGTGACAGAGCTGCTTACCACAGCTCTCTACCACTCCACAGAGCTGATGGAGAAGGAAACCTAGGTTGCTCAGCACAGGCACTGGTCAGCAAGTCCAGAAACCACCAGAATACTGAGACTGCAGTTAGCTTTCTGTCATAGAAAACTTGCTCACAGACAAGCTAATTTGAGTGCCCAGCCCCAGCTGCCAATCAACCTTGTTAACTTCACAGTGTCTCTACGTGGTCTGGGACTCCAGATACTTTTATATATCTAGCCAGGGGTTTTCTCTCTTTTGCCTTTCCTCAGGCTTAGATTTCATAGTCATTTAAACACATATCCTATTATTAAAGTGTTGACAAATCTGGTTAAAATTTGCTGTCATCTTCAGGTTGATGAATGTAAAATTCATTGAACCTAGATACTTCTGGGACTCCTTAATTTTTATTTCAAGTGTTTTCCCAGGAATTTTTTGAGGTCTTGCACAGATTTCAGCAGGTGAAGAACTGGACTGTCATTTTATCAGGTCTTTGTTTACACCCTCTCCTTTGCTTCTTGGCTCCCTGGCACAGCTGGCATAGGTAGTGCTAGATAACAGTATGACCAACATACACTCAGCTGCTGCTGATTCTTCCATCTAATTTACTGCTGCAGCCACTCTTCCCACAGTGACTACTGAACCAAAAATGCACAGAGTTACTGAGGGAAATCCAAGTTAGTCTTTCAGCTGTCACTCAAAGATTCTGGCCCTGCCTTTCTCCTTGCTTCTGGATCCCCACTGTTGCTCTTTCCACCTTCAGCTCGAACTGCATACATTGTTTTATAAGAAATACAGAAAAAATACTTCCTTATCACCTCACCTTTTCACCAGTACAGCCCTTAGTGATTTGATTTCCTAAAATAATAAATATTACCCGACATTATCTCTAATTTAATAAATTCTATCCCCTATTGCTTCTCAAACCCGACCTGCTTACATGTTAGAGATTAACTAAAACCCTTCACCGTGCACACGGGTCCTTAACCCAGCTCTAGCAAATGTGCATACCTGGCTGGTACAGCAGCAGCATTGCTCAAGAGGGGAGTGTGGCAAGAGGCAAGCAGCACAGCATGGGCAGCAGGGCTGCTGGGTGAAGTAATCAGTAGGTGAAATGATGGCTGTGTGTGGCAATGTGCAGTTAATGGCTAATCTAGCCATTTTGTGCCTTTTCTGGCTGCCCAATTCACATTTTTGTCTGTGTTCTATTGTTATTATTGAGCAGGTTTGTCCTTTTTAGGAGTAGCTGTTGCTGAATCTCAGTAAATACACTTATTTTGTATTTAAGTGAATGAACTATAAAACAGATCTTGACAAAATAGCAGTAACTTGGAGAAGCTACTCAATCTGACAGTGTTTTTACATAGTTAGCTCAACTTTTACCTCTGTTTTTGAACAGTTTTTTGTCTGAAGCAGGCACCCATCTACTGTTTTAACTGGGCTGCACACTGGTTTGAGCACAAGAGCACAAGTGGCAACAGCTCAAGTTTCACAAGAAGGTTTTATCAGACACTGAGAATATTCATGGATTCAATGAATATTTTTTATCTGCAAAGTCAACGAGCTCTTTCATTTTCAGCTGAGTAACTTCCTATGGAAATTAACTCACTAAACAACAGTAGTTAAGTTCTTCACCACTTCCCTGTGCACCCCTTCTAGATTACACCATCTCTGAAGCAAGGAAGGAAATCACCACAGATAATAAGGTCATCTTCATATTAAGAAACAAGTAGAGAAATTTTGGAAAGTTTCATGTACTGTTTCTCCTTGGTTTTGCTCAACAAGAGGAAGATTAAATGCTAATACAGCAATAAGGAATAGGAAGAATGTGGGATGGGCAGCAAAGACAAAGGCAAAAATCAAGTCCCCTTACTATGTCAAATTGAAATAACCGAAAAGTGGATAGATAATTTCCAGCATTTTGGGGAAAAAAAAAAGGAGAAATTTCACAAAACAGTTCAGGACACCCACCTTGTGATAAAAGAAAACTTGTGGAGTTCCCAACTGGAACATTAGAGGGGATTTGCAGCTGGAGAAACAAAGAAGTAAAAATAAAGATGAGTAGCAACATTCTGTGTAAAGGAAGCAATGTTCTGCAAATGAAACAGCTCATCATTTAGTTCACATTTATTTTTTAAAGATGGTTACAGAGTGTATTGAGAGGAAAAGGCTGTGAGATCATTATAGGGTGTATGCTTTGGAGGTAGCTTGAAAACTATTATTAAAGAGATGGTACCACTTGGATACCAGTCAGTACAGCAGTCACTTGGAAGCAGTCAGTGAGATTTCCAATTCCCAGGTCATAATTTGGTGATCAGAGGTTGTGTGATGAAAGGCAGAGGTGAAATACAGTAGAAGACTAGCAGTTTAAGAAAGGGGCACTGTGATAAATGAAAGGACCTGGCAATAAAATCAGCTAATATAATTAAAATAGGCATTTAAATGTGGAAGAAGACTTGGGTATCTTAGAAATTGTTAATTCCTTTGGCATTCTGTATCTTACATGAGGCAGAAAAAAAAATAAAGATTTCAATGCACAAGTAGAAGANAAAAAAAAAAAACCCAAACAAAAAATGAGTCTGATTTGGGAAAGATTTCAAACATCAATAAATGTGAGAGGAAAAGGGTGAGTTTATCTGGAAAATGAGGTTAATTCAGACCTTGTGTATGGTATCTGGAAGATGTTATGCACTGTGACAGTATTGTAAGAAAGAAGTGATGTTGCTTTTTGATGAGGAAGAAGTGGGATTTAGAGATAGTCTGCTTCTGAATCTAAAATGAAATGCATATTTTGTCTTAATTTTCAGCGAAGAAAAGGGTTAGAGGGCGGGATGGCTGATGGGAGGGAAAGGAAATTGCTAGTATCACCTGTAAGATGACAATAAAACAGACTCTGGGCAGCAAGAACAGATAATGCCCATTCCAGAAGTCAAACCAGTGTTAAATGAAATCACTTGTCTCACAGTGAGCTTTTCAAATTAAGCATAGCAGGAAATGAGAAAGTGATGCTTGTTTACAAAAGGTGGACCTTACCAGCTTACCCTAATAGCTTTCTTTGATAATATCATTCAACTTCTAGAAAAAGGAGATTATAGGAATGAGGACAGCAATGCTAGAGACTAATGGAGGTGATGGAGTATCCATAGAAGATAAAACTGCCCATAGAAGATAAATCAAAATCTAAGGATAAGAGGTGAGATAAAGGCTGTTGTCTTCCCCCCATCCCTAGGTAAGTTTTGGGCTTATTAGATATTTTCCTTAATGACACTCCCAAAAGAAGACTTGAAAATGACTGAGGGTTGAGGGTACCAACAGTAAGGAGAAATAGGAAACTACACACAATTAAAGGATGGAGAAATAGAAATGCAGTCAACTTCAAGAGCATAAAAGCAAGACCCTTGGGGTTGAATATCAGACATTTCCTCAAGCATCTGGGAGTTCATCACTTCAAAAACCTGATGAAGAAGGACAGAATAGTATATCACAGCAAGGTATGAAATGCTACTCATCTCCAGCACTAGAATGGCAAATGCAATCTTCAGCATGGCTGGGCAACAGGTTAAGAGCCTTCACACAGGCACTTTAATTGGCACTGTGGAAGTGCTTATTCTGAGCAGCACCCAGGAGCTGGCTCTGAGCAAACTGAAGGGCTTGATGTGCCATCATGATTGCTGCGGCCTTCATTTGAGCTTTGTTTGTGTTGTTAAATTAGGAAGGGACAGCCAGCCACAAGCTGCCAGGCTAGTTTGTAATTAAACCATGACTTAGTGTGGCTTAATGAGTTACTGCTCCACTGACAAGCTGTAGTAACTGCCTGTGTGTGTGCTCCCAGCTCGTCCAGCTGCTGAAATAAAAGCTGTTAGGTGAAGCTACTATGTACTTACATATACTGTATACTCTGTGCTGCTGATACAGCATCCTAGCTGGTGAGCAATCATTTACCTTGGTAACCCCATCACTCTTGAGCATATGGTGCTACTGGGAAGCTCAGAAGTCAGTGCAGGATTGTAGGTAGCATGGGAGACAGACTAGAAGTATTATTTTTGTTATTTCTCACTGACATGTCTACTTTTGCAGTCCAAAAATCTTGCTAAGAATTTTACTTCGATGTTAGAACAGAATTTTTGGTTAGACTACTCTCACTTGTCACCCCTACTCTGTCTTCATTATTGCTGCCCTTCTTTGTTTTTCACTATATGGACTTTACTTTTTCTACCCTTTGAAGTATTTTAAGAGACCTTAAATTTTCAAACATCTTTCAAAAGCTGTGTAGATAGACAGCACAGGCCATACTAATGGCAATGCAAAAACAAGCAGAGGTGAAAACAGGTGCCTTCCAACCCCTGCCATTCTGTGATTCTATGATTCTATGGTTACTGTTGATGCAATTCCACTGCTGCTTTTTCCTGCCCACTTACACTCTGGTCCTGAGCATTTCTCTATTAGTAATCTAATGACAACAACTTAATCTTTGTGATATTTTCCTAATTCATATGGAATCATCATTACTCTCATTTCATTGTTTTACCCTTCCTTACTGTAACTGTGAGAAGTGATTGCCTGGGAGAGTGGCAAAGATTGCTTCATAAAATCAGTGACACTTGACAAATACTTTCCCACAGTTCCTTTCAGCATCATCTCATTTTCTCCCCATTGTTGAGGGAGAACAACAGCTTGTAAGCCCCAGTGAGAGAGGCAGCCTGTAACACACACTGTTCCATCCACCCCTGGGTAAGAGAAGCTGTCTAGGATGGGACACACATCAGGCAGCAGCAATCTGATCTGTGTGAGGGGTTTGTGTTATTGGAGGATGTTTCTGGTGAGAACAGCCAAGCTGTTAAACTGGAATGGATATGACTCAGCATCCTTCCGTGGGGAAAAACACCAGCAACCAAACTGCACAGTGTGGAGGGTTGTCCTAACACACACTGAAACATTAGCAATTAGCAAAATGAGACTTGAGAATGTTTTTTCTTTTAATTTTTGTTTATTTGTTTGTGGTTTTTTGTGTTGCGTTTTTGTTGTTGTTGTTGTAGTTTGTTTGGGTTTCTTTGCTTGTTTGTTTTTAATCAAATGTGTTCTTCTGACAGAAACTTCACATGTGTCCTGTAGGTCACTGAACCTTTTCCTAAAGCACTGAATGCCAGCAAGGGCTGTTAAGTAATTCATAGACACATGCAACTGATGAATACCAGTTGAAGTAGAAAGGGAAGTGGGCAAGAAAACAAACCAACCAAGAAAAATAAGCCCATAGCAAGAAAAGGGCTTCTCTAAAATCTAAAAGTTCTTCTGCAGTCTAAATCCAAGTGCATCCCTTGCATTGTCTGGCAGTATACACAGTTCAACAATTAACATGTTGACTGTTGAAACACAGAAGTGTGTAACAAATCTCCACAAAGAAAAGCAAATCAGAATATGGGCCAGGTTCTGTTTGCTCTTTAAAGCTTTTTCAATTAACAGTGAGGCTTTTTGGTTTTTTTGGTTCTGATTATATATTGACAGAACAACAGTTTGAAGGTAATATGTTGCATTTAGTTTTGAAAGTAGTGTTAAATCCCTCTTTGCCTAGTTATTAAATCCTTCTGAAAAAAAGAACATGTGTATTTCTTATTAGCATATCCATGTGGAGATTATTCATGACAAGGGTATTAATTTATAGACGCTATTCCTCTGGCTGGAAATTATATTAGTGTCTGGACAGAAAAAAAAAACCCCACCTCACTCAGATAAATTCTCACCATGGTGACCTCTGAGAGAACTGTCACAACAGAAGCTGCTGTTGCCACTACAATTTCCAGAGCTCCTGCTGGTTGTGTTGTTGCTGAAGAGAAAATCCATCGCCCTTCGCTGCACTCAGAGCTCACTGAGATCAGATTGCTGCTTCAGGATAATGCTCACACTTTACTGTACAGCAGGATCACACAGAAAACCAGATGATCAAAATATGCCAACCATAATAGTGGTGTCAGCATTAGGTATGCTGGGTACCTCCTCTGACTGCTCCTGTTTCAGCAGAGGGAAACCAGCAGCACCAGCACAGCCTCTGGGCTCTGCTCTGCTCAGCCTAAGTGCCACTAAACAAGCCAGGTAAGAAAGTTAAGGGTTGATCCCCCCCAAAAAGGAAAAATAAAATCTGGTGCTGTTTTTGAAACGCAGAAATAAATTAGTAGTTGCAGTTATCAAAGGGAAAATACAAGAATGCTGTCTCTTCACAATGAACGTTACAAACTCTATTCCCACAGTGCCAGTTAGAATAAGCATGTTGTAAAGTTTATTTTTTGCCAAGAGGAGAACTACTAAATCAGTGAGATGTGTGAAGCATGCCCTTTTCAGAGGCTGCCTCTTACCCAACTAAATAAGTGTATTTCAAATGAGTAGAAAAGATTTTCTCATTTCTAAAGCTAGTGGCAAGAGGACTCTGAGTTTTCAGTGTGAATGCTCGAGTTTGGAGAAATGAGAATTAATTAATTTTACACTCTGTGCTACAAAAATGAAACAAAGCCGATGGAATTTTGGTGCTCGGGCTTGATATTTTAAAAGCAGCATTTCTGAAAGTGAAATGGCCCCCAGAAGACCTCTGATTAGCCTGCTCACTATCAAGAAACTCTGAAATAAATCACTCTGAGAGAAACTGCTGGGATATCTATAATTAACTACGGATAAGGGAATTCGGGTTGGAAGTTACTCTGATCATTGTTAAGCCTCTGATGTCATAAAGTGAGGAAGTAAGTAATGAAAATTTGAGGAAATGCTCACAACCCTAAACTGAACATCATTATTAGTGACATGGCATGTGTGAACCCTTTGAACAATCTCTTGTTCACAAGTTGCTAGGCTAGGGTCTGATATGCAGTTGATAGTTTTATTATGTGTAATTTATAAGATATAAAGAGACATAAAAAAAACCCAGAGTGTACAACTGTCAGAATATTGAGTATCTTACATCTAGAAAAAGATCCAAGAAATGTAAATATTACAGTCCACTGTAAGAGCAGCAAAATTCTGAAAGCTGGAAAAGAAAAACTAACAGCCACTGGAGAGTGCTGCTTTGCAAAGATCTTCAATGGCAATAAGCTCAGCTGTTTCATGAAGTATTTGGGAAAAAAATTGAAGACAGGCTCCACAGATGAGATGTGTAAGTGCAAAGGTAAGCACACAGTGGCAGCTGCCAAACACACTGCTGGCACTGTCATAGCACAGCAGGATACTTAGAACTGGAATGCAGCTGTGCATAAAGCTACAGAGATACAGAAAAGCTCAGTGCTGGGTTGTTCATCTAGACAGGGACTTTTGGATACAGGCTTTGCAATCACATGTGTTTATCTAAGGCCAGTGTTGGCTGGAACACCACAAAGTGCTTATTTATTTTGCTATGTGGGGACTGGGGTGTTTTCACTCCTTTTTTTTTTCCTAATTACTAGCACATAGCTATTACATCACCATTATATTATTTGCAAATCAGGAGTCAAAGAAATGAAGATACAGATGCAGGTATCTAAAACAGCAGGGGCATTGAGTCTTCAGTAGCTATGATTTCCAGGCTTATTTATTCAATCTGTGGTCTAAATCTCCTCTTCTCTAATTGAAACCCATCAGTCCCTAACAATCAATCTTACTTCTCCTCACAGGTCTGGGGCACCACTTGGAAAGAAGGAGATCAACAGTGGTAGCATCCCAGAGGTGGGTATCTCACCTACAGAGCATCTGATGGGGGTTCAGCAGAGCAGAGTCCTTGCCTGTTTGATAGAAACCATTGATGGTCTCATTTCAAATGTAGACTGTGACTTGGCAGTGCAACAGCAGGAGAAGGCACATTCACAGGCAGAACATAGGACTGAAGTAGAAATAGAAACACTTTTTTCAGCTTCTATTCAAACCCTGTCATACAGCTATGTGTGTCTCTTTGTATGGTGCCCCATTGCAGACAGAATCTTAATGGCTGCTGAAATAATTAAAAATAAATAAATAAATAGAAATGAAGAATATCTGGGGACTGTATCCCCAAGGTACAAGGAAGACAGTGAAGCAGAAACCACAGGGGATGAAGTGTCAGCTCATCCAGCACTTTCACATTTAGAGGACAGGACAGAATTGCTTCCACACCTGGTTTTGTACCTTTTAATTCTGTGGAGTTCAGTGAGGTAAGATGTAATTGTCAGCCTTAAAGATAAAATCAGAATCAGGTCAGTTTGTCTGGATGAATTCTTCATTGACTAAGATGGGGTCTTTCTGCAGCCCAGGCCCACAGGCACTTCAGCAATGGGCAGTGATTATGAGTTAGGCCTTTAGGTCCATAGCACTGGAAAATGATCCCTGCTCTATACACCTGCAGTGTTTTCAGACAAACCTTTGTGTTTAGAAAGTACAGTTGCACTGCTCCACATGACTTTAAAATGGATTTAAAAGGACTCTGCGAAACGTAATCTGAACAGGCATTTAATAAGACATAAATACAAATTAGGGCAACCACTGAAGAAGTGTAGCTGTCTCTGTAGTTAAAGCCTACTAAATTAAATGTTAAAGAATTCACTCAGACTGGAAATCATATCGTTGTGTGTGGGCACAGAAGAAGACTCAGTTTGTGAGTCAGCATGAGTCATCAGCAGCCATGCCATCCTGCAGTCACATCAGTCCTCCAGGTACATCTAGAAACACTGCACAGTAACAGAATCCTGCCATCCTCCTGCTTTTTGTCTACATGGCATGAGTGACAGCCCCAGCTTTCCTGAAATAGTGCAGATCTTCTCAGCTCGACGTGTGAGGTTAAAAAAAATATCCCTCTATTTTTGTATTTTCATTAATGAAATCTAGCACAAATACAAGAAGCTGTTAGGAAAGCCTCTGGTTGTAAATAAAATCATTTGCATAGTTGCATTGCACTGACAAACAACTCTGCAGCTTCTGCTTTCTGGCTGAATTTCTGGTAACTTGGCTGAAACATGAGGGGTTTCTTTTTCTCTCTTCCAGTTTTGTTTGCACCACTCAACATTTCAAGTGGATAATAAAATTCTAAGACAAATTAAGATATTTAGCTGATATCACCAACTGTGTAATAAGCAAAATAGTGTCAATTTTGTTCTGAAGGACTTTCTAATTGTGGTATCTTATTGAAAGGCTCTGAATGCAAAGTAGATGAGCATTTGTAAGGCTGAAACTATTCCTGCTTTCTCCTCTTCTATTTTTTCTTCATTTACATGGAAAAGTTAAATGATTTCTATTTCATTTTCCTCTGAAACAGATTTCATTTTCTTCCAGCCTGTCATTCCATAATTAACCAGTATAGCCCAAGTTGTACAGCTACATGGGAAGTGCAGTTTTGACTCCTCACATTAATTAATCAGCTATTAAACCAAATACACTGCCATGATTAGTCACCCCCTGGAGCCCACTGCTTACACTGATGCCACACAGATGCAGGCACAGAGGAAACAGCACTTCTGGGAATTTTGTTGAGCAGAGGAGTAAACTAGTAAATTTAGTTATAAGAGGTATATATATATATATTTTATTTATTTATTTTTTTAATAGTATGTATTAAGCCACTGGAGGGCTTTACAAGAAAATCTAAGGGCAAATTGTTTTGTGAGTGTCAGAGGCACCTTAATGCTGGGTTTGGGCTTCCAGTCCTTATGTATATACAGGCCTTTTTAGAATATATTCTCAGCATGGAGAGGCAATATTCAATATGCTTTGTGTATTCTAAGCTGTATTTTTTACACAAATGTCAAGTAGTGTCTATTTGAGTAAATATAATTTACTTATAATTTTAAACATTCATTAGTGAATGGTGCTGAAAGCAATACCCAGTCTTCTGACACTCTGGTCTTTCTTCAGCATCCCTTCTAATTAAAGTGGGTTGATGAACACTGGTTGAAATAATCAAAAATGAGGCAAATTCCCCATTTCCTTATGCTTTCTATCAGCTACCAAAAATAAACATTTTAATTTTTAACTCCTTTAACTCCTTTTTTTTTTTTTTTAACTCAGTTTAAACTCCTTTGCAGGAGTTGATTTCCAAACTTGCTATGAGCTCGGGAAATCCACTTTAGTAACCACACAACAGGCTCAGAACAAAGGATTTGTCAGAGCTGATTTAATACTTGGATGCAGCAGATGACTTAGTGAACAATTAGTGAACAATTGAAATTATCTTTGAGGGAGGATCTTTCTTCCAGGAGATACTATCTGAGCCTGGAGGAGATGTATGGGATTTTATTTTATTTCACCACAAGTTCTCCCAGCAGAATCCTCAGTCCCCTTAATACCTGATATATGACTCTGGTAATGGGCTAACATTGCAGATCTTCTGGAGGGCTTCCTTCAAGGGTTTGGGATGATTATTCTTTAAATTCTCTGTAGCTCTTGTGGTGTTTTTCTGATTTAAGTCATTCCTAAATGCCCTTTCTGTCTCAATAGATAGTGGGTGTTAACTAAGGAAAGATGCAGTCATTCTGCATCCTTGTGTTCTGTCTTTGCTGGAGAGGGGCTAGCAAAGGCTTTTTCTGTCCCAGCAACAGGTGGATTTCCTAAGATGAAACTGATGAGTAATCTTGGTCATTTTCCAGTATGCTGCTTCATTTAATGTAATTTAGAGCAGCATTTTCATGCCTGTAACACTTAGGTAATTGTTAGCTAAGAGCTGCTGATAGTATCAACCATGCAGACCTGCTGCTACGTTTGCCAGCTTTGATAAATGGCTTGTCAAGATCAGGCAGAAGGGATTATATTGCAAATAAAAAAGAAAGAAAGTGAGAGAGAGGGAGAATGAACCAAAGAAGGAAAGGAAGGAATGAAGGAGGCAAGCTCTGGAGAAGGAGACTAGGCTAAAGCCTTTCATTAATTTGTTATGCAAATTAACTTTTAACAAACACACAAATATGTTTTTTTACAGCATCCTTTAATTTTCCTGGGTTTTTTTAATTAAAAAGCCAGATAAAAAGGAAAAAAGTAAAAATGAAGCATGACAGAATCAAACTAAGCTGCTCATTGACAGTGTCCCTTAGACTTTGACAATATTCAGTATCACTTCTGTTTTTGAATATGATTGTACAATATACATGTGATTGGGTCTATTAGTGTATTTGTTGTCTGTTTGTATATACATACATTTGTGTAATTATGATAAAAAAATAAACATCATAGAATTGACTTTAAACTATTTGATGCTACCTGAGTTAATTTACATGCATCATTTTCCCCCTTAAAGCTATGAAAGTAGCCACTGCTTAGCTCAGGCTAGGGCATCTGCAGGCAGAGAGAGTGAGGGGCTGGACCTGACAGGGCACTGGGGCTGCAGACACAGACAGAAAGGCTAGAGATGTGTGGGTGATGAGGAGGCCCATAAAGCTTAGCTGAATAAAAATAGCTAAATAAATGCCAGTCGTTTGGTTTCCTCTCTTTGCACATTAGTATGTTTGTGTAGAATGACTGTGAGCAGTGCTACTGTCTGAAAAAAGCACCTGCAAGTGGCTGAACCTAGCTTTGGCTGGCTGGGAAAGGGGGAGGCAGTGAGGAGGCAGCAGCAGAAAGTGTAGATTTTACATTCTTAGGAAAAAATCCCATCAAACACAAGTGTGTAAAAGCTGCTGGGTGTCAGAGTGCAGAGTGCTGAGCCAACATTGTTCTGCTCTCTGAACTGCCTGATGAGCACATTTGACATCCAGCAATGCTGGTCATGGCACATGCTGAGCAGCTTTACAGCAAAACTAAAAAATCCAGTGTGGGCAGGGGAAGAGGGACTGCTGGCTACTCAGCATGGCCAGGGTAAGATAGCTCTGGCTTGGTCAAAGCCACACCTCTGTGCTTTTCCCAGTGAGAGTCTGACAGTGAATTGCTTTTTGGTTTAAGCACTCCCCCTCCTTAGATGTTGCTAATGGTGCAAACCAGCTAGGGAAGGCTGGTGTGTGCTGTAGTTTTTGCTTGGCAAGTAGAAGGGCATGAGAAAAAAAGAGTGAAGAGGATGATTGTGCTGCTTGTGGCCAGACTGGGGACAATGAGGTCTGTGGGGTAGCAGAACTGCTCACAGGACTGTCCTGCACAGTGCTGCTGGGGCTGAGCAACCCTGAGACTTCCCTGGAGTGTGCCCATGCACTTGCTCTCCTGCTCACAGCTGCTTTGCTGGGAGGCCAGGATGGAGGGGGCAGTCCTGGAGTGGACCTGGGCATAAGGGCTCCTAAGGAAATGCTGCCAGATGACAGTGCAGTGGACACCAATACATGTAAAACTGCTTAATTAGACAGTGCTTAATTATAGATATTCTATCTAAATGCAGAGTAGGAGTAGCCCATATAAGTTAGCTGCCTGCAAAGTAAAGAATTCCCTAGGTACTGCTGTTGGGTAAGTGAATTTCATTTTACACACGTCGCTTCTTTTTTCTTTTTTTTTGGAAATTCAAGAAGCTCCTCTTGTAAATTTGCATAGCTGTCGACTTGCTGAGGGTGCTGCTACTAACTGTGCTGCCCAGAGAAGACCTCCCAAAAGACTAAAAGCTGTGGGCTTGCTTTCTTTTCACATCACTGATTCATCTCTTGCTCTCCTCCCTCAAGATTTACAGTGCGTCAGGACCTGACCGGAGGAGCTGTCTGTCATACCTCCAGTTAATCAATGACCTACTTTATTATTACATTTAAAGCAGGGGCTCAGAGAGGCGTTTTTGCATGGAGTGAAGATGTGATCAATACCTGGCATGAAGGACACGGCAGGGTACAGGTCTGTGGAAGAGAGAATAGGTTTCACTAAATGTCAATTCATGACACCTCCCCTCGGTAGTCCAGTCTATTTTGGGTACACCAGGATGTTCCAGCCTTTCACAGACAGATGTGCAGACTGTGGAAACACACTGAGCACTGAACTGGAAACCCTTCATGGGAATATTGGGACATCACAGAAGGAAGCAAACTAGACTTTCTTTTCCTTCCCCATCATTTAATTGTATGCATCTTCTTACTGGTCTCACCAAGAAGTGAAACTACCCGTGCACAAGTGCAGCTGAAGAACTATTTGACACGGTCTCTATTGTCACTGACAGGACACAAGTGAAGAGATCCCAGTTTGAGATCAAGCTGTTATCAGTCAAAGCCTTAACGTGCTCAAGGAATAGTGCTGACATGGGAGGAGATAACTGACAGACCCTCTGCTGTAGAGAAAAATGGGAATCCCCGAAAATCTTATGCCATTTCTTTGCCAGCAATTCTGAAAAGAAGAAAAAACCCCAAACAACCCTTACTCTTACACCTGAAATGTGTTTTTCAAGAAACAAAACAGGTTCAAGCAGTAAGCCCTTTACACTGATAGCAAACACTGTTCAGGTGAATGGAATCTTGTGGAGCCAGAAGAGGTGCATGCTAATGAAATTGGGGTGAAACCCATGCTGCTCTTGTTATTTTGGTTCCTGCCCATCTTTGCATAAAGGGAGGAGTTCCAACACTGGCAATTTATACTCTGTGCAGTGGAAAACCTCCTTATATCCTCTATCTGACCTTTTATTCTGCAACTTGGAGTGCAGCAGCCATTCAGAAGTACTACAGAAGACAAACATCTGCTATTTCTTAGCCAAGGTCAGAGGAGTTCTGGGACAGGTGAAAACATGAAAAGGAGCAACATACCCAACTTCTCCTGTTTTCTCCTCTTAATACCAGTATTTATGCAGCCCAAGTGACAGAAAAACACAGGGAATGCCTTTAAAACAGGGCTTTAATACATAATGCTACTCTTTGTGAGCACATACTCACTGTAAGAGCTAAACTAAAAACCACAAAGAATGACAGAACAGAATGGAACACAATAAAGGAATCAAATTAGATTGAAATGACCACGTTTCAGGGAAATGGAAATCTTCACCAGAATCCTGACTATATTTGTTCAGTCTTACAGTGTAAATCTCCCAGAAGGATGTTTGTTTTTTTTCTTGGACAGCTCAGACTGATCTTCTTCCATGTTGCAAGCTCCTCTCTGCCAATGCTGCACCCCTGAGCTACTGCTAGTCTGCTTCATCCTGCATGTGGAGACACCTGCCAGGGATAAATGGCTCTTTCCAAAGGAAGCAAAATGATTAGTTGGCTGCTCAGTTAAATACAAACTACTAGGCCTTTTGCCCCCCCTTTTTTTTTTTGTTTCTGGACTGCTGTTCACATGCTTGGGATACCTCAGAGCACTCACCAGGTGCTTTTCTGGACCAAGGCATCCAGAATCCCACACCAGAGATGTGGCCACAGCTGCCATAGACCATGTTGAAGAAAATCTGGAAAGACACCATATTTTATCAGTGTTTGTATCAGGTTCTGCATGAGCCAAGAGCTGAATCTCCACCCTGAGGGTTTACTTCCATTTTCCATGGCAGTGATGTTAATCCAAGTGGTTACTTTGATTCACACAGAGCTCCTGAGTTACTCTGTCCTCATGTTAAACAAAAAGATCCACTGAAAATGCACCAATAAAAAATTACAATAAAGGCCAATTAGCTTCTTTTTTGTCTGACTTGTTCACACAAAGAACATTTTAAAAGGTGAAATGCTGACTGAGGCACCACTCCAGCTGGGATAAGGATAATTTGGGGCTGGTAACTGTAATAGCTTCTAAGTGAAATTCATTTGCTGCCAGTAGTGCAGTTCTAACTGATTTTCATCTGCACTTTTAATAAAACAATTACAAAACAGTGTAGTCTCTGCTATATGAAAGCATCCAAAGATGAGACAGAAATTAGTAGTGTAATAGGGTAAGATACCTAGGGTCTGGAAAAAAGTGTCCTGGAATTAGAAATGCTAATGGCTGGTCTCACAGATAACTGGGTTGGTATAGCAGTGGGCACAGCATTATGCACTCAGGCCACTTCAGAGCCTGAGAGACAGGTCAGCTGCATGCCCAGGACTTCCCAGCATTACCCCCACTTTTACTGCAGTGACAGAAGTGGGACTACTGCAGACACTTCCCAACACTGATACTCTTTTATAAGGAGGAAGAATGGGCCAGAAGTCTCCAGAGCAGGAGACTCCACAATCTCTCTGGGCAGCCTGTTCCAGAGCCAGAAATGAAGAGCATTTGCTATGAGTTAGATCCTGTGATCTTTCTCCACATATTTTGGTCCTATTATATACATGTAAAAGAATAAAAGCAACTAGTATCACTTTCCTTAAAACAAGTAAGTCATCTTTCCAGCAGCTCACAATCTGGCCCTGCAGCTTTGGCTGGCTGCCATACAAGTTAGTGCTGCTATCATGCAGGCTAATGTAACTCTTGAATCACTTGACTAAATTTAGATGCTTGCCTCAGGATTGCCTCCAAACATTTAAACAGACCTCACAAAGATGCTTTTCAGGTTTTGTGGGATTTTGTTCTTTAAATCAGACAGATATTTTTACTTGGATTTTATTTCTTCAGTAAAAAATACGATCTTATTCCTAGTTCCTAATTAAAAAAAAAAAAATTCTGAACTGTTGAGTTTCTTTCCAAGCATGGCAAGTGTTCAGCAACACGGATGCCTGAGTGCCTAAATGCAGGAGCAACATGAAGAGCCACTGGTCTATTTTCTCCTCTGGCAGTCCCTGGGAGAAGTAGAGAGGGTGAAAACTGTGCAACTCAGCATTATATAACCCAAACCACAATGGCTGCAGCAGCATTGTCTCTTCAGAGACAACAACCAAAACATCAAAGGGACCCCTCTAGGTTATGTCCCCTCTATCCTTCCTTCCCTGAAGGTGTGGGGAGGGGTGAAGAGCCCAGCAGAGCAGGTTTGCAGTCATACCTCAGCAATCCCTTTGAGGGACCCTACTCTTGGTCTCTGAGCTGTTTTTCTGAGCAGCTGATGGGATGGTTCTGTGGTGATGAAGAGAGCTTCAGAAAATGAAAGCAAATGCTGCAACTGGTGTGTCAGAGAAACACCAAGGAGAAGAATTGAGTAAGCAACCAGCAGAACAAGATTTATAAGAATAAATATGAACGCTTCAGTATTAAGCAGCTAGCTGTACCACAACCACACCAACAACTCTGCAGGTTCCTTAGGGACTGGGATGTGCAGTCCCTGCTGCTGTGCTGAGGCAAAGAATACATCTGTGTGAGAAGAAGAAAGTTTGGAGTGAGCTGGAGATTGTGGTGACCTCCTCAAACTCAATGAGTCACTCAGGGTGGTAACAGCTGACTTCACTCAAGTTTTATGTTCTTCAAAAGCATGGTTAATATTCACTCACCAACTGCAGCAGCTACGTGTGGTTTATTCTGTGTAATTGATGAGTTTATTCCAGAAATACATACCATAGCATCCCTTACATTTTTTTCTCTGAAGCATCTGATACTGGCCAGGGTCAGATACTAAACTTTTTTGGACCAGCTTAGAAATTCTTCCTTGTTTTATTAGAGTAAGTCATAACATTTTCCTTGCATGTGGCAAAGAGCCATGTTTGAGGCTCAGAAAGCATTATGTTCACAGCATATACCCCAAAAGAATCTGACCAAGCTGTAACATGTGTTTATACATATATAAATATGAGCTGAGAAGACTGAATTTCACCAAGAGACTGAAGTGTTCATTCATAGCCAGAAGCCACAGAGAGTTTGCAAGGAAAGCTGTGCAGGGGAAGGCACAGCTAGAGAAGCAAGGAGTTAGTACAAAAGGACAAGAGTAGGCCCAGAGATGCCTGTCAAACTGATCTCTTAAATCTGCTGGTGTCCATCAGTGCAGTGCCTGGGTGTTCTGGGTGGTGAGAAATTCTCAGTGATGTGCTATGTTTGGGGAAAGGGAGGTGAAATGGATTACTCAGGATAAAGTACTGGGTTAGTCAGTGACTGGAAGCTTCAAGCATGTTGCCTGAAAACAGACAGAATTTCAATCACAGTCACTGGTTTTCTCTGTTTAACACTATTAATTCTTTAATTATATAATTCATTAATCTCCTTCCAAGAAGAGAAGGTATTTAGATAGAGATAAACATGAAATTAGACCTCAACTTGAAGACACACATTTCACTGACAATAAAAAAAAAATTAATAAAAATA
>VYZU01087983.1:7183-22080 GCA_013401355.1 Ceyx cyanopectus | reverse complement strand
GATCCAGGTGCAGGACCCTGCATACCTTTGCACTTACAGCTCTGTAACACATGGTGAGCCAAATGAACATTGCTTTTGCTGAAATGAGGTTTTGCTTCAATGCTTACCTTGCTCTAGCACTGTTGATGGTCAAGCTCTTCTATGAGTTGCTTTAACTGGAAGTAATTGAAAACAGCTGAAAACTAGAGACAGCAAAACCTGTTCAGTAAGTTAAAACAGCTGGAACCTGGCAGCATGAAGAGAGTGAAGGTGTAGGATTTGTGTAGCTAGAAGCCATAGGCAGGAGAGGGGATCCAGACCTTTTTGGCAGAAGTAAAACATAAAAGGTGGGATGTCCAGGTGGGCCAGGTAATGCCTTATGTCCTGACTTTGTAGGTTTCCACCACCTGTGTCTCAGCAGAACTTGATACTACAGAGTCACTCATTAGGGATTAAAATACAAGATGCTTTTAACTTTTCTGGTGCTCTGCCATAACCTAAGGATGCATCAAATCAGTAGAATTCTTGTCATCCTGAGTCAGGTAAGGGGGTGATCTCAGAGAGCCTAGTTTGCAATACAGAAACAGAATCTGTAATTCAGTCTGGTATTGAATCTGTTTTAACAATATGGAGAATCTTTTCTTTAAGCTTTGAGGTTTCTTAAAAGCTGATTTCACATTTTCATTGGACACTTCTTGGAAGCAGAATTGTAGATTGTCACTTTGAGACACATGCATTGAATTGAGATCCACAAAAAGAAATCAAAACCTTCTTATGGGAGAAAGGGCAACTGGAAAGAAGTGCATATTGCCCTGTGGAGTCTGACATATTTCCTGGTGTGTTCAGTGTTCTGATGATCACCAAAAAAACACTTGGGGATCCTTTTTGGCAGCATATGCTGCAGCCAGTTATCAGTGATGTGGATGAATTTGCCCTCATTAACAGTGCAGGGTTTATAGCTTCTTCCCCCTTCCTGAGCTCCATGGGGAAAGTTTAATAGCTGCTGATGTGCAAGTTCTCAAAGTGGTGACAACTGTTTAAATAAATTCTCAACTTCATAGCTCTTGATTTGTCTCATGATGTTCAAGAATGAAGTTTTCAGTTTGGATGTGAGCTCCCAGTCCCTGCTGGAGGTTGGTAGGTGCTGCTGTGTTAAGCCCACCACTTAGGAGCACCACATCAGCATCCTTAAGTACCTGTGTACCTGGTGCTCTTCAATACTTAGCAAAAGCTACAGAAATTGTTACCAAATGTTTATTTCTTTCAGACCACAGGGGACTGAGGTAGCTCTCCTGGACTGACAACTTCTGTAAGGTGAAGTGTGTTCAGACCAGATGCTTGGACATGACTGTATCCCCCCCTGGCTAGGCTTTGTGCTTCACTTATTTTGTAGATCTTTTAGGTGTAATTCTGCTTTTAACAGGAGATGTGGAGAGTGGCCATCTGTTGGATAACTAGGTTCCAAATAATGTCTGTTTCTGTTTGTTTTTCTAGACCCTGGCAAAAAAGATCTATGTCCCTTTGTAGAATCTCAATGAAGGCATCAATTTGTTGTGTAGCCAGAGGAGTGGAGAGGGTGAGGTAGTGTCACAGAAGATGCTCTTATTTACCTTGTCACTCTGCTGTCAAAAGGCTGTAACCACAGAAGAGGTTTAGGAAAAAGCCCCTGAAATCTGGAGGCATGAACTGTCCCGTGCTGGATGGCAGTTTTGAGAGAAGGAAATATATAAGGTGCACTGGTTGATGCAGGCATGTGACAGACCCTCATATGGTATTCATGAGAAAAGTGATCCACCCACTCTGAAATCAAGAACTGCCAAACCTAATAGTTTGAACATCATATGCCTAACAGTAAGGGGCAGGTTTGCTCCTGGTATGCTCTACACCAAGAATTGTTGTGAGAACCCAAACAGAAGACACTGTTTTCAATAGCTGGTGCAGATAATGAGCAGTGGTACCTTAATTGAATTCTTGAACTCCAGTAGTCTGATTTTTTTCCAAGTTGCTTCAGTGATTTTCCTGAAGAATCTAGTTTTCTTCTGTGTGGGAAGCTAGGCAGTGTGAAGTTGTGCCCTGTTGCCACAGGGGACATACTTGGTATGACTGTTGGTGGTGTGTATTTCAGCCAAGGTGCAGAACTGGCCTTGGCAGCAAGCAGATGGAGTGTGAGCTGTCACTTCTCACTGACTTGCAGCACTCAGGCATCTTTCTGTGCTGGGATTTAGCTGAAGCTCCCAGAAGTGTTGCAGGGACAGGCCCCGCAGAGCACTGCAGAAATGAACCCTGGGGATTTGAAGGTGTGGACTGTCACAGACCTGCAGTAAGAGTACTGGCAGCTTCCAGGCTAGCCATGGGTTAGGGGAGGAAGCTCTTTCTCTGCAAGCTGTAGGACAGCAGTAAACAGTTCCTGGGCTGCTGTCACACCTATGTGTGCTGCACAGTGCTGCTGCTGCTGTGCAAACACTTCACACCTCTTTCCATCTGCTTTGTGACCATGGACAGGCAGTTGTGGGGTCTGATATTCACATCACTGCTTTGCTCTTGCTGTGTGTGCATTTGAGTGGGTTTGTTTGTCTGTTAAGGGCAGAATATTTTGTTTTCTGTCACAAAACAGCAGCATCTTGAAAATGTGAAGCATGTTCCAAACAGGTGCTAGGCTGGACACTTAGTGGAAATGGCAGCTTCCTATGGTCTGCTCAGTATGAGGATTAATTAGACAGCTGAATAAATAATAATTTATTTCCTTCAGGAGTTTACTTGACTTGCAGATTAGTTGGGCAACTGGTTATGTTTGTGCAGGTGAAGTGGGATTTTTTTTTTTTCTTTAAATTTGGCTTAATCCTCATAGATAAACTTGAACCCCTCCTTTGTTCAACTGGTATTACAGCAGTGTCATGTAAGGAAACTGAAGGTAGAAGTATTTTATGTGAAATGCAGAGGAAGAATTTGTGGAGGCAGGAGACAAATGAGGGTGAGATCTCTGTGTTTTCCTGTACTGCTTGTTACAGGATGATATTCAATTATGTCACTGACCTTGGTAGCCAGCTGGGATGCTTACACAGGCCAGGCTGAGTTCATTGCTAGGGAGGTTTAAAGGAACTAATCTGTACCTTGGTGTCTGCTTGTGACTGACTGATAGAACACCCCAGGTTGGAAGGGACCTCAGAAGATCATCTGGCCCCACCATTCACCTTCTTCACATATTTAAGTATCTTCTGGGATTTGGAAAATCTTGTGGAGGATTTTCAAGATACAGGAACAGTTGACTGCTCCCTAATTGGACTGAGTGATGACCTCAAGAAAAGTAATTAGTTGATGCTATTCCCCCAAGATACAGTGTTCTTTCATGTAATTAGTGAAATGAGAGGTTATGTGTGAGTGGGTGCTAATGAAAATTCACTGTTTCAGAGTATGAATTTAGAAAATAGTGCAAAGCTATTTCCCTCCTATTATAATGTAAATATATTTCTACCCGGGGTGATGATTAGAAACAAGACCTTACAATACCAGGGAGGCTGAGGGGCAAAATGACTCTGACTGTGTTGATTCCACACAGTGGGGTCCAGGCCCATGATTTGCAACCTAGATCTGTGCTTCTGCTTGCTGAGTCCCCCTTGTGCTCCCTGTGCCTGCTAATGTTAAATTCTCTGTCATGAAAATGTTTGTAAAGTGTACTTGGAGTAGCATCAGTTAATTAGGAAAAGGTGATGGAAATACAATTATAGAAAATTCTGATGACTGGGGACAACTACTTGAAGCCATTTATGTGAAGGAGCAGTATGGGAAATACTCACTTGGGCACTTCTCTGTAGTGCCATGTGTACATTCACTGTGAAGGAGGGCTGCACAGTTCATATGAAGCTTGCTACCAAGAGGTGTTATTTCTCCCTTTGAGCTGTACTAAATCTGTCTTCTCTTCCTAACAGGTCACCAACGAAAATTGGATCCCATGTATTAAAGGTGGGTTTCTTAAAATCAGCTTGTTGAACTGCTGAGCATTTCTACCCAAAATAGGTGTGCTGTGGGAGCTGTAACATCTGCACAGACACAAAATTACTGCCTTGCTTTCTTGTAGGTAGCAGTTGTGCTATGGAACTTCTAACTTTGCTTATATTTATGGTATGTTTACG
The DNA here is from genome assembly GCA_013401355.1 of Ceyx cyanopectus. NCBI lineage: Eukaryota > Metazoa > Chordata > Aves > Coraciiformes > Alcedinidae > Ceyx > Ceyx cyanopectus. Next base: position 17,971 of record VYZU01087983.1, on the reverse strand, counting down.
TGTCCTGATGCTAATTTTATTCTGAAAACTATAAGTGCAATTTAATTGAGCCATGCTTAGTTACTAGACTGCCCCCTTTCAAGTGATTTGTGAGTAGTGAGCAAGTCTCTACAACACTTGGCTTTTGGTCTCCATTTATATGAAATAGTTGACTTTGCTCTCTTCTGTCTTCAAAATAAGAAAATCTTAGTGTTTTTACTTCAGAAGCCTCCCCTGTAGGTTCTCTGAAGATAAACCACTATATTTAGCTTAATGAGACAGCAGTGCCACTTCCCACGCTGGTAATTGCTGTGCTGCAGCTGTGCAGTCACAGTGCCTGGGCCTGGCACACACTTAACAGGTGAGGAGCTGGATCCCTGTACAAATAACACTCCTTTCCTCATCTCAGAAGGGCCAAAGGTGATGCTGTGCAACACTTGCAACAAAAAAGACTTGACATTTTGTCTGCAAAGGACTGGGAAATCACAGTGAAAATAGTTTTCTTATTAGTCAGCAGCACTCTGCTGGGAATCAGTTTCTACAGTGATACCAGCTCTTATGGGGTCTCTCCTGGAAGAGAACCCCTGTTTTGTGCTGTATTAAATGTCCCTTTAATGATTAAGGTGTGTGAGCCTTCTGAGAGATGTTGTGTTAGCATTCTGACTGAACTCAGTGCAGTCAGTGAACTTCAGAACTCTTTGAGCTGTCTTCAGTGAGTTTGTGAAGTTCTGTATGTTGCTTGTAGGTGTGTTTAATTTTTGAAGCATCTTCTTCAGTTGCCTGTTCAAAGCTCAGTTTCTGAAGGTGGAAAACTTAGTTGCTTCTCTGCTTGGTACCCTATCAGTTGAGTGAGTGTGACTAATGGTAGAGTTTGTCTTGGAATGGGTGAGAAATATTTCCTAAGTCCAAAGTTTAACAGGTGTGTGAGTTTAATGTCAACAAAATTGGAAATTAATATAATGGGCTTCTGTAGATGCCAACTGCACTGAAGTATTTAAGCTGCCATGCCTCTGAAGGGAGATTTTTAGTGATAAAGTAAAGGAGGATTTGCAATTAGATTAGAATAACTTTGTGGAAGGAGGTGGAGGGAGTGCAGAGAGGGGAAGAATTATAATTGCAACTATATATTATTTTATATATATATGAAAAATATACATATATTATATATATATTGTCTATAATTGCAGCTGTATCTGCATGATATGCCATTTCTTGAGGCCAGAGCTCTCAAAGATGGATGTCTACAGGTTGTGTGGGTTTTTTCAAACTTATGTGACTATGCTATAAAAATTCTGTTTGACTAGCTGAGTGTCTAAAAAAAGTCTGGAGAGAATTTTTTTCTATGTCTGTACTAGACAGTCACTCTGTGTCTTGTTGAGGTCCAAAAAAAACATGGATAGGTCATCTTAAAATCTGTTTAATATGGAGACTAGATACATTATGCATATCAAAAGCTGTATAAGCAGACTGAAATTAATAGCTTAAGAGAAATAATTTGCAGAGGTAACAGCTGACTGCTGACCTCAACAGCTTCCCATCTGAGACAGAAGGAATGGAACAGTCACCAATGAGTCTCAACATGGGACATCAACTGAGATGTGTTTGTTTCTTCTTAGTCTTTTAAGCTCAGGTCTTTGAGTTAGTTTGGGGTTTTTTTTCTCTCTCATGAGACAAATACAGGCTTTTATTTGCAGCTTTGGTCACCAAATATACTGCAGGATGGTCAAAGAGTGGAATAAGATGCACAGAGATGTGCAGCCTCCCATCTTAGATATAGCTCAAACATGACAGCCACATCTCTGAGCAACCTGCTCTACTCTGCTTTGAGGACTGCAGGCTCTCCTTCCAACATCCAGGATTCTCTCAGATTCCTCTTCACTTTTTGCTGATACCTGTGCATACAGACAATGTCATCTTGCAGCCTTTCAGTACTTAAAGAGGATGTGTAAGAAAGATGAGGACAAGCTTTTAGTAGGGCTTGTACTAGGACAAGGGGTAATGATTTTGAACTAAAAGGGGGTAGATTTAGAGTAGATATAATAGGAATAGATAGATATAGATATAAGGAAGACATTTTTTAGAGTGAGGATGGAGAGACACTGGCACAGGTTGCCCAGGTTGATGCTAGAAGCCCCATCCCTGGGAACATTCCAGGTCAGGTTGGCTGGGGCTCTGAGCAACCTGATTTAGTTGGAGCTGCCCCTGCTCCCTGCAGGGGGGTTAGACTAGAGGACCTTCAGAGGTCCCTTCCAGCCCAAACTGCTCTGTGTTTCTGGTCATTTACGTAGAACAGAAGGCAAATGCTGCAGTTCTTTATGAGCATGTTCAGTCACAAATAGAATGTTTTCAGTGTTTGAAGTTTTTGTATAGAATATCCATACTTAACACCCAAAGTAATCTAATTCTAATATTCTAGGGCTGCCTATCATAAGGGATTTTTTTGGGTTTTGGTGATTTGTGTTTTTGTTTGGTTGGTTTGGTTTTAATAAGACTTAAAACAATTACAAAGATTTATTACCCTATTCTTTGTACATTATTCAATTAATTTACATTAGATTCTTCTGGGGACATGAGTCCATGTTGCAGAGTTCTTGTCCTTTATGCTATTTAATTTGTTGTAGCTGTATTTTTGTTATGTTTGTATATATTTTGTTAGCAATTAAAAAGATTATCTAGTTGGATTTATTTTTTTTTACATAGGAAATGGACAGCAAACTACACAAAGCTGGACAAGAAACACTGGTACAAGAAATTAAACAAGATGATTCAAAAGAGGTGAGTTAAAAAATGCACTTCCAGCATCATGATAGGAAGATTAATAATCAGTCTGTGTATTGAAACTAACAGAGGTTTGAATTTCTTATTAATGTTAGAATGTTCCTTAAAATAATCAAGGGTAAAAATCAAACGGAGAGTTCTAAAAACATATTTAGCATTCACCAGTGAATGATTTGTGTCATTTACAGAATATTTAGCAGCCCATAAGAACTCAAGAGTGAATAGCTTTTGTTTCCTAACTTTCTCCCAAAGCTTATTAAAGAGGTATCAAAAATAATCACTTAGGCTTCTTTTTCTGGATACACCTATTTCTGCACCTAGGATCTGGTCTCCAGAACTTTTGAACAAAACGTATTTTGTATATAAAGCAAGTCTTCAGTGGCAGAGTTCTTGTGGGTGTTGTATTGTATTGTAGTGCTATTGAACTGCACTGCTTTGCTTTGGTTTCTTCAGATTATTGACAGTATTATAGAAGAAAGCCAGAAGGCACAACAGCTCGATGGTGATTCCTTAAAAGAACTGACTGTTCCAACTTCAGATGCAGATGCTTGGATTTCTGGAGGAGGTATCATTAGTAGCATCCCAGAAGTATTAGCTGCTAAAATATCCTTACAAGAAGACCCCAGAGAATTGAGGTGTCACAGTGTGTGCAAGGACACTGATGTGGAGTCAGGGAAGCTTTTGTTTACTTCTGAGCACCAGGAAACTGATGAATTAACAACAGTAACAAATAAAGCTGACCATAAAATGGATGAAACTGAAGCACAAGAAGAAACATCAAAAAGTGAGGACATCACAGACAAGAAAGAGGCAAATCCTTCAGAGCAGGTGGCTTCAGATTTCTCTACCAAAGAGCTTTCTCCAACAGAAGACATGGCTCCAGCTAAACCACCAAGGCAGCTTGCTGTAGAGCCTGATATAGTTGCTAGCACAAAGAAGCCTGTCCCAGCAAGGCCACCACCTCCCACAAATGTTCCTCCTCCAAGGCCACCTCCCCCTGCCCGGCCAGCCCCACCACCACGGAAGAAGAAGAGTGAACTGGATATTGAGGTGCAGAAACCTGGTTTAGAGGGCAAGTATTCCATTTTAGATGCCTTTGGCTACCTGGTTTAGAGGACAAGTATTCCATTTTAGATGCCTTTGGCTACCACTATGGTTACTGTTTTTATATTGTGAGTGAAGAAACAAGTCTTGTGATTTTAATTGAGTTGATTTATAAATGAGGGGGGAAAAAGAAGTAGCTTCATCAATACAGAAACTAAAAAAAAGTTGCACACTTGAAATAAGATGTGTGCAGTCTGTAATGGCAGAGAAATACAAGTCAAGATGTAGACTGAGGTCTCAAGAAAATGACTAAATAGACCTCCCAAAAAAAACCCCAAACAAAAAAAAAACAAACCCCCAACAAGTAAAACCAAACAACCACCAAAAAAAACCCCAAACACCTGAAGAGGACTAGGTGTGAAATCATGATATGCATCCAACTATATATGCAATATATAATTAAGGTAGATTTGGTGGCAACAGGTGTTTGAAAATCAGTCAAAGTTGTCAGGGTGTTGGGAGTGTAACTCTGATGTTAGGTTTCTAACAGTCTGTAGCCTTTGGCAAGTGTTGTGCTGTTCTTTCTGTGTGCTGTTCTTTCAAGTGTTATTGTTTTCCAGTTTCTCGAGAGAACTTCTCNGACAGCAAACTACACAAAGCTGGACAAGAAACACTGGTACAAGAAATTAAACAAGATGATTCAAAAGAGGTGAGTTAAAAAATGCACTTCCAGCATCATGATAGGAAGATTAATAATCAGTCTGTGTATTGAAACTAACAGAGGTTTGAATTTCTTATTAATGTTAGAATGTTCCTTAAAATAATCAAGGGTAAAAATCAAACGGAGAGTTCTAAAAACATATTTAGCATTCACCAGTGAATGATTTGTGTCATTTACAGAATATTTAGCAGCCCATAAGAACTCAAGAGTGAATAGCTTTTGTTTCCTAACTTTCTCCCAAAGCTTATTAAAGAGGTATCAAAAATAATCACTTAGGCTTCTTTTTCTGGATACACCTATTTCTGCACCTAGGATCTGGTCTCCAGAACTTTTGAACAAAACGTATTTTGTATATAAAGCAAGTCTTCAGTGGCAGAGTTCTTGTGGGTGTTGTATTGTATTGTAGTGCTATTGAACTGCACTGCTTTGCTTTGGTTTCTTCAGATTATTGACAGTATTATAGAAGAAAGCCAGAAGGCACAACAGCTCGATGGTGATTCCTTAAAAGAACTGACTGTTCCAACTTCAGATGCAGATGCTTGGATTTCTGGAGGAGGTATCATTAGTAGCATCCCAGAAGTATTAGCTGCTAAAATATCCTTACAAGAAGACCCCAGAGAATTGAGGTGTCACAGTGTGTGCAAGGACACTGATGTGGAGTCAGGGAAGCTTTTGTTTACTTCTGAGCACCAGGAAACTGATGAATTAACAACAGTAACAAATAAAGCTGACCATAAAATGGATGAAACTGAAGCACAAGAAGAAACATCAAAAAGTGAGGACATCACAGACAAGAAAGAGGCAAATCCTTCAGAGCAGGTGGCTTCAGATTTCTCTACCAAAGAGCTTTCTCCAACAGAAGACATGGCTCCAGCTAAACCACCAAGGCAGCTTGCTGTAGAGCCTGATATAGTTGCTAGCACAAAGAAGCCTGTCCCAGCAAGGCCACCACCTCCCACAAATGTTCCTCCTCCAAGGCCACCTCCCCCTGCCCGGCCAGCCCCACCACCACGGAAGAAGAAGAGTGAACTGGATATTGAGGTGCAGAAACCTGGTTTAGAGGGCAAGTATTCCATTTTAGATGCCTTTGGCTACCTGGTTTAGAGGACAAGTATTCCATTTTAGATGCCTTTGGCTACCACTATGGTTACTGTTTTTATATTGTGAGTGAAGAAACAAGTCTTGTGATTTTAATTGAGTTGATTTATAAATGAGGGGGGAAAAAGAAGTAGCTTCATCAATACAGAAACTAAAAAAAAGTTGCACACTTGAAATAAGATGTGTGCAGTCTGTAATGGCAGAGAAATACAAGTCAAGATGTAGACTGAGGTCTCAAGAAAATGACTAAATAGACCTCCCAAAAAAAACCCCAAACAAAAAAAAAACAAACCCCCAACAAGTAAAACCAAACAACCACCAAAAAAAACCCCAAACACCTGAAGAGGACTAGGTGTGAAATCATGATATGCATCCAACTATATATGCAATATATAATTAAGGTAGATTTGGTGGCAACAGGTGTTTGAAAATCAGTCAAAGTTGTCAGGGTGTTGGGAGTGTAACTCTGATGTTAGGTTTCTAACAGTCTGTAGCCTTTGGCAAGTGTTGTGCTGTTCTTTCTGTGTGCTGTTCTTTCAAGTGTTATTGTTTTCCAGTTTCTCGAGAGAACTTCTCAGCTGGTGGTCTTCTGACTCCCAGTACAGTGACAGAGGTCATGCCCAAAGATTCTCAGCCTTCTTTGGATTTGGCAAGTGCAACTAGTGGAGATAAAATAGTCACTGCACAGGTATTGGGAGATGGTTTTAAGTTCAATAACTAACATTTTTGATTGGTGTTGCAGTGGAGATAATATATTCTGTCTGCAAAATTTCAGGAAAATGGGAAAGCAGCTGATGGCCAAGCAACAAATGAAGTCCTTGGACCACAAAGACCCAGGTCAAATTCTGGAAGGGAGCTGACAGATGAGGTATTGAGAAGTGTGGTCTGTACACAGCATGTTCTTGTGCTTGCTTTTCCAGTCTGGTGAATGAGTTGGAAGAGTCACATAGCACTCCCTGTGCTCTGGGCCACTGCATGCACTGCAGGGGTGATGTCACACTGCCTTTGTCCACCTAAGTAATCTCTGGTCCATAAGTGGTATTAGCACTAGGAAGTGTGGGCTGTAAGAGATGTGGAATGCTGTGAGTTTGTATTTGTAACTTCACAAATTTTCAACATAAAGCCAAACTTGGTGTTTTGTCATGTAAAGATGATCTAAGAGAGGGAAGGAGGCAGCAACAGGAGAATGATTTTCCTAATATTAAAAAAGTTCTTCTGTTACTAATTCCATTAATCCTTATTTTTATTTGTTTGCTGCCCATTTATGTTTTATCTGTGTGTAGCTTTTTTAACTGTTTCTGAACTGATGTATGTTCATATGTTCATGGGATGTTCAAAATGGGATGTTCATGGGATGTTCAAAAAAACCCTTGTGTTATACTAGTTAGGTCTAAATGCTTTTTCTTTATAAAAATAGTCTTTGTCTATATCTAAACTGCAGCTGTTAGAATATCTGAAAGGGGAAGACTGCAATATCATTTAATTACCTGTGCTTGGTATTAGTATGGCAGGTGTCAGGCAGTGAGTGGTGTCTCTGTAGCTGCATTTCTGACAGAGAATGGCAGCCTGTAATGACATGTCATTGTGTGTAGTGGTTGCTAATGTTTGCATTCACATGCTAAAGGCAATTTTCATTTAGTTAGTCTTTGTAAAATAATGGAAATTCTGTAACTCACTGTAAGGTCAGATGATTTCTGTTTTGCTCTGTTTTGTGGTCTAATCATTTTGATTCCATGTCTTACTTTTTCTATAGGAAATCCTAGCAAGTGTAATGATAAAAAACCTTGATACAGGTGAAGAAATACCCCTGAGTTTGGCAGAGGAAAAACTGCCAACAGGCATAAATCCCCTAACTTTGCACATCATGAGGAGGACTAAGGAATATGTCAGGTATCAATCATGACAGCATTCAGCTCTTTGCTCTCACTGTTTTTGCATACATGGAAGCTGCTCTTGTGCAAGTAGAGTTCCAGTCCATCTCTGTGTGACTGAATTTCCAGTTCTCCATGGACTGTTTGTTAAATTCATTTAAGTTACCTAAAAGTTGATGATATTGCTGAAACTTGACAGGCAAGTATGCCTGAAAATCCAGCTGAATTGCTGTTAGCACTTGATGTGCTAAATATTTTATATTTTTTTATTTAGCAAGATATATATATATTAAATAAAGGTTTCTTAATGATTGGGAAATTATATCAGTCAAGATGTTTTTTTTTTTTCAAAGACCTAGTTTTTTGTGAATTTATACATCAGACAATTTTAGCTTTTTTTGCATTGCTGTATTATTGAGAAGCTCTCTTCTGTAGAGCTGTACTTTTCTGTGTGCAGATTCTGTTTCAGAATTAACCATTGTTAATTTCTGTGATCTATGGAAAGCAAGGTATGAGAAAAGGGGGCATGTTGCTACTTGCTAGGAATGAAATCTTGCCTGCTCTCAGCTTGTGAAGCATCACAGTAAGCTGCAGTTGGACATTTGTGGAAGGGAGTAATGTGCAAATAAAATTTATATTATACTTAGATTGTAAATCCCTTAGATTATAAGGTCCCTTTCAAGCCCTAATGCTCTGTGATACTCTGTGTCTGGCATCTGGAGATTGTATACACATCTAGGCTCAAGATGCCTAAGAAGTTAATTGATTTGATTTATTACTTAACATCCCATCCATGTTTTTCCAGTCTGTTACATGAAGGAATAAAAATGGATCTCAAAATGTAGATCCTACTTTAGTAATGTTGCATTCAAATAAAATTTATTATGATTTTGTATTAAACAGTTACTTCTGTGTTTCCTAGTAATGATGCAGCCCAGTCTGATGATGAAGACAAGATGCAGACACAGCAAACTGATACTGATGGAGGGAGGCTAAAGCAAAAAACGTAAGATGTTGTTTTGTGTCCCTACAAAGAAAATCCATGTTTTGGTTTTCTGAGTCAAAGATCCCCTTCTGACTTCTGAACAAGTTATCTTTAATTTCTACAAGTTCAGGTGTTGCTTGTATTTTCATAAGCCCTGCAGTTGAACTGAAGATTACACGACTGCTGGCAAATTCAATGTTTATTTTAGGAAGCAGTAATGGAAAGAAATAATATTTCATTGCAAAACAAAACTACTGTTTCAGAATAGCAGAAGAGAAAAATGCTCTGGTGTTTTGTGTTAAAAAAGTGTTCTTGTTTCTAAGGACCCAGCTGAAAAAGTTCCTTGGCAAGTCTGTGAAGCGTGCAAAGCACCTTGCTGAAGAATATGGTGAACGTGCTGTGAATAAAGTTAAGAGTGTTCGAGATGAAGGTGACACCATTTGCTGTGGTTTGGGGTTTGGAGGGTGGGGGAATTAGTTTGTTGGGGTTTGGGAGTTCTGTTTTGGTTGGTTGGGTTGTTTTTTAACTATGCTAGTCTGTTTATCCTTGGGCTTCTGTGAATCAAAGCCAGCTGGGGACACAGACTGCTGTGTTCTGCCACTGTTGATGCTGTGGTTTGTGGCTCTAGCATTTTGACACTAGTGGGCTACAAGTGTGAATTTTTGTTAAAGTAGCAGTGGAGAGACCATTTCAGCTAAACCAGTTCAATACTGTGTTTTTTATGCTGTTAGAATGCTGTCTGCATATCAAAATGTAATTTTTTTTAAGTTATTCCAGCAAATTTAGAAGTTGGGGGGGTGTCTTCATGACTTTTCTGACACCATGAGAATTTTCATATTGCTTGAGCTTGTGTTAGATTTCCCAAGTACAGCTGAATTCTCCCCTTCAAGTGTCATCACTGTTAATTTCAGGCAGATGTCTAGTGCTGCAGTGAGCCAGTCTGACCACAGCCTGAGCTAAGTGCCAAAGAATGCTGCACTTTAGCATCTTGTGTTGCCACTGGCAGTTTGCCCCATCTCTTTTGCAATTTTTCTGCTCTGTGGACAAATCTCCAGGCCATTTCAGTCAGAAGAAACCTATACATTAGTTTTCAGCACACATTAAAATGACAGAAGCCACTTAGTGCAAGATCTGATAAATGCAAGTCCTGGTGCAAAGAAAGAGGCAGAGGGAAAATGGAGAAAATTCTTATTTTGAGCGTTCAGTGTTCGGATTCACTGCAGCCTAAAATTATTGTAGATGTATTTTTAAACCATGAGACAACAGTGCTCATTTTGCTTTGAGATCTTAAAATTGCCTTTAAGAATTTGCTAATTCAAGACTATAAGCTACAAAAAAGTCTTGGTAGATGTTTGCTAACAGATGAAATATGTGCTGCAATATATACTGATGGATTTGTGCTTCTTTTAGTCTTCCATACAGATCAAGATGATCCCTCTTCCAGTGATGATGAGGGGATGCCATATACAAGACCAGTGAAGTTCAAAGCAGCACATGGATTCAAGGGACCTTATGATTTTGAACAAATCAAAGTTGTTCAGGATCTCAGTGGAGAGCATATGGTAGGACTCACATTTCATCTGTGGTTTTATTGAATCTGTTCAGCCTGGGATGCAACTTTTAGTTTTCATCTACTTGGTCACAATCTAGAAATGAAATTCTTGGTTTGCCCTTCTTGAAGAGCAGTTTCTTTTTGGAAAATATCCTGTCAAGAAAGGAAAATTGAACTGGTTTGATTGGATCTTCAGGAAAATAAATAAGCAATAAAAATCAAAACAAAACCAAACCACCAAGTCTGTAGATGCTCAGGCTGCAGGGATTCTCCAGAGCTCTTCCTTGAAGAGTTTTGCTAAAGAGTGATACTTGGTTGCTGTAATTAGTAATTTGGGCTGATACAGGCTGTTCCACTGAGCACAGAGCAGCAAGGCTGACCTACTCAGCATCAAAGAAACTACTCTGACTAGTAGAGATTTGAACACAAGTGTTGAACAAAAACACTAGGTAGGTTCTGGAGGCAAAAGTGGGGAGACATTAATGAGGTGTGTGGATCAGAATGCTAAGGAGGGGAGAGACTACAATATGGTACTTGTAGAGATGCCTGTGGAGAATGAGACAGAACAGCTGCCTGTTCACCACTGTTGGAGGTGTGCATGCTTCCTTGTGTAATCTGAAGTACATTCTAGTGTTCCTGACATTCCAGGTTCTGCTGCTGACAGAATTGTCTGACAAATGGGACAGCCCTTCATGTCTCAGTGCTAGCTAAGGATAGTGACCTATAGCAATTGCTGTCTACCAGAGGCTTCGAGCTGGTT
>VYZU01087982.1:0-15948 GCA_013401355.1 Ceyx cyanopectus | reverse complement strand
TGGGAAAATCTAGCATAAAAGACGGGGGAAAGAAAGAAAAGGTAGGGTGGACATTCATCTTCCAACTTTTCCTTCTCTTCACACATTAAAAGAAAAACAAAACTAAATCCTATGCCCACAAATGACCATTTTTTCCTTTTTGCATAGAATATCTTGTCAACTGTACAACTTTCTGCCTAATCACAGACAGTTGCTTCAAGCTCCATCAGCATTGTACAGATGACCAGCAGTCACAAACAACAAGAGCTTAGGTCTGTGTTTGTTTGCTAGGTCATGGGATGTGTGTCTTGACTGAGAGCCCTTTGTGTTCAAGAAGCTTTCCCCTGTGCTGACAGGTCCCACTACTAATGATACTGCAGACACTCAAAGTCTCATCCAAACCAAATTGTGCCCCAGCACAAACCATCAGTTACAAGTCGGAAAGTTCCAAAATTGATTGTAAAAAATTGCCACTGAACAGCAGTCACCTGAACTTCTTCTTTCATCCCTTAAGCACCTCTTATTTATTATTGATACACAGTGGACTCCCATCATCTACACCACTCTGGGTCATGGTCTGCCTCCTCAGACTGGACATTTCTTACTCTTAGGCACTCCTAGAAATATCACTATTTTTCACTGTAATGAGTTAAGGAAGATACTCATTTCTTGAAGGATGGCCAAAATTATCACCATCTTACAATAAATTTTAGCATATCGACATAATGAAGCAATCTTAATAGATAACATTGCTTCTCATCAGGCTAAAAAAATATGAAAGGAATCAGATGAAAAGTTTCAGCAAGTTAACTCTAGTAGCTGTTCTTTTTTTTCCCTTCTGCTTTTCCAAAGCAGAGTAATAACTCTGCTTTTAAGATTAACTTAGCTTATTAAATATTATTTATTCATCAAAGACTCTTCATTATAAGTTGTTTTTGATAATTCAGTTTCTGAACAGGGTAAAATTTGTTCAGTAGTCCTGTGTTGTGCCCTGATGAAAACCAATATTCTGTATTTATCATTCACATATTTAAAGTGAAGTGTCACAAAGGATAAAATGACCACAGAACAATCTGTCCTGAGAGAGGAAATTCCCCCCGATAACAGGCAGTTAATAGTTAGCCAACATGCTCTAGCAAGAGCATATATGTTAATAACAGGATCCACCTTAGCAGTTGTCTGAGTGTGAGATGAGTATAGGTAGAATCAGCTGCAGCAACAGATACTACAGTATGGGGGATTCATTCTACCTCCCTCTCGCTGAAATTCAGAATCTGTTTTCCTATTAATAAGTTCTTATTATTCCACATTAGATTCTATGTTAAATTTTAATTAAAGCACTGATATTACATGCTGTCTTCCCTCCCCTGCTCCTGTTATGGGTTACAGGTTTAAAAGTTCCTAGAAGAATCAGCTTTCAGTTAGACATATTAGTACAGTAATAATTGATCAGTTCTCTTAGAGGTCTTGGAGTAAATATATACTTTATTCTTTCATTTCTTCTCTTGACATTTTGATATTATACAGTATGATAGTGATAAAGTTCAATAAGGGTTAGCCTTCATTTATGTAAATACTGGGAGAGATAAAAATGTTATGAAATGTTGATCTATTCCAGTAAATAAATGCACTGTCCTTTCATTAATAAGTAGTCCTTTTAGACTAAATGTCAAAGGTGATGAGCAAAGCATTAATAAATAAATATTGGGTTATTTTTAGATGAGCTTCTGAATTACTGAAATATTCACACCAAGTAAATGAATTCAGCAAAATTTTAATCCTCTACTTGTTTCTCATACTATATCTAGAAAAAAAAATAAAATTAAAAGGACTAGTTCAGTAGCTAACAAGAAGCCATGCCTTTCAGGATGTGAGAAGAAATGTAGCCTAGGCATGTTTATGAATGGACAGTGTAAGCCATTGGAGGTGCAGAAGGAGCCCCTGTTTATGCTATTTAGTAAAGCAGCCACTGTTAGCCTTTTAAACCCTCAGAGCTGTAGTGTATTGCTCTAGGGGAAGTTCTACCATGCTCTAAAGCATTGGGGGCAGATGACTGCTCTCAATGTTTACTGAGAGGGAAGGCTGCAGAGGAGGCATCAGACCTCAAACAAGTACTCAGAGCAAAACCCAAGGGACTGCCCCATCAAGTTCATGACCACTCAGGGAACAGGGGGACATGACACACTAGGCAGCTGATAGCTCATAACACCTGCCTGTACATCCAGGAGGTGAGAGAACATCAGATTTGGCTACAAGGACTCTTTCAGGACTCAGATGGGAAAAAACTACCTTCTTCTTTCTGCAAAGTAGATACCTGTACACCAGGGAGGAGCAGGGCTGCTCCATGAAGAGGATAAAGCAGGAGCTGATGATAGCCCCACTAAGAGGGCACAGACTCACAGTACCTGAATGGGGTAGGGCAAGATACAGGACTTCAGACACACTACCTGCAGCATCAGCCAGATGTCCACTCAGGAGCCAGAGCAGAGGCAGGACCAGAGATAACAGAAGATAATAGGTTACTTCTGCAGCCCTCCTGGAAAAATAAAATCCCCACACATTAGTGAGTCAGGACACAAAGAGCCAGCACCACAACCACACCTCTAGCTTCTTCACACGCCAAAAGTAGAAGCCCAGGCTTAAGCTTAAATAACATCCTGAGCCCAAGGGCAAGGGGTGTGGCAAGCCCCAGGTGAGGCTGATCAGAGCTGTTAAAACCTATTAGTGTCAGGACCCGGATGTAGAGAAGCTCTCAAAGTTTTTGAGGGTTCTTCCTTGCTCCCTGTCAGAATTTTGACAAAAGGTGAACACAGTTATTTTTAACAGGTCATTTGTGTTGGGAAAGAAGAGCAGTAGCAGGGCTAGACCCTTAATGTCCGACACTGTGGAGACTGAGATATTAAAAAGGCAATGTTGCAAGTTTAACTAAAGGGGACTCATGACTCCACCCAGCTAAGGAAAAATGAAAGGGACTGGAAATTAGGTAACACTGGGTCCTGGACACAGATGAGATATTGCCAAGCTTAGAAAAGCGAGAAAGTATATAATATCATTATTGCAGATGACACCAAGCTGAATGGGAGTGTAGATCTGCTTGAGGGTAGGGAAGCTCTACAGAGGGATCTAGAGAGGCTAGATTGCTGGGTCAAGGCCAATTCCATGAATTTCAATAAGGCCAAGTGCTGGTTCCTGCACTTTGGCCACAACAACCTTCAGCAATGCTACAGTCTGGGGGAGGAGTGGCTGGAGGGTTGCCAGGCAGAAAAGGACCCGGGAGTGTTGATTGACAGCCAGCTGAACATGAGCCAGCAGTGTGCCCAGGTGGCCAAGAAGGCCAACAGCATCCTGGCCTGTATCAGGAACAGTGTAGTCAGCAGGAGCAGGGAGGGGATCATTCCTCTGTACTCGGCTTTATTCCTTTGGTAAGGCCACTACTGCCCATAGTCTTCTTTGGTGAAGGAGACTACAGATAGTTGGGCAGAGGATCCTTATTTCCTCTCCTATGGCTCAGGTCAGTCAGATCATTCTTTAGGTTTCCACTGAAACCAGTTGGTACTGAGGAAATCAAGTGATTTGAAGTCCAAAGAAAAGTGTGATGGTTGAAGAGAAAGTTTAGGGGATGGAAAACACTAGATCTTGGGAGAATTATTTTATTTTCCTTTTTTTTCTAATCTTCAGTTTACATCATTGCATTCTGAAAACAAATTACTTTTCTTTTTGTAGGAAAAAATTAAATGCAGTATAAAGTTTATTAAATTTAAACAGCACAAACTGGGAGATGGAGAGGTTACTTCCTCATAGCAGTATTAACTTGGGCTCACTCTGAAGAAAAGCTTCATTTATCAAAACCTAATCTGAATAACCTTTTTGTCTAAAATTGGGTCATATCCCAAAATATGAATCATTTGCTTTGGCAGAACTCTCATCTATCTCAAATATGACTTGGAAGATACATTTCATGTTCCCATCTCATCCCACAACAAAAAATACATTAGAAAAACAGGTTAACTAGAGAATAGTGATAGAGTAGATTACACGCATGGGAAATTTGTCTAGTTCTACTTCTTGTCTTTGGTGACCCCTCCTGACAAGACTCCACAAGGAAGATAGTTTTACAAATTCATGAATGTTAGGCTTTGACTGTTTCTTTATATAAGTGTGTAGGATGAAACAATTCATATGTAAAAAGGCAAAAATCAGTTCAAAACATGGCAGTTCACCTATTCAGCAGCATAAGCCATTGTTCCTCCCTCTATACTACTTCCATACAAATATGGAGCTAGCTTAGAAGTTTCTATACTTTCCCCTCCAAGTTTCCTCAAGATTGCATCAAGCAAGTGGGGGACTGTGGCTATAAGTCTCTGAATTTATGAGCCTTCCCCTAAACCTGATATTCCCATCGTGCCACAGAGTTCCCACCCAGAGGATGTGCAGTGCTCACACAGGAGACAGCATTTTCTTAGCTGCTAACCCATGCTTGAAGAAGTCCTCAAGAACCTGTGGGATCAGTCCCTGTGTTTCACCAGCCCATTGTAGCCAGATTTCTTTTTCTCGGACATAGCAACTGATTACCACAATGGTGAATGAGGAAAGGAAGGTGTTACTGTTACAGAAATTCCAGCTAGGAAATTCTCTGGGACAAGGACTGGACTAGTTAACACCAAGCAGCCAACCCTGGTGTCAACTCGTCTTTCAGGAGCTAGCAGAGAAGTGAGCTCCAGCAGAAGCTGAGAACCTTACTACCAACCTCTTTGATATACAGAACTACTTAACAAAAACATCCCAGCCCATGTGAAACAGCTGGCATGGAGCATGGAGCAAGAAATTCCAGTTTCTAATCTCTTAACTTTGAGAGGAAAATGAAAACAAGACATCACCAATGGTTGATAATTAGGGAGCTGCTGTTCTGATTATCATGAGAACTCCAGCTAAGTTGTAGCTGCAGCAAACTTACACATGAATATTTTTTTTTTTTGGCCAAAACATATGTGTGTGACTATGTTGTTGTCTAATAGTGTTGCTATTTCAGAAACAGAATCTGTACATGTGATTGACCAAGAAATTAATGTCACTGACCAAAAGAGGGGCAAAACCCATGCCCTATTCTTTTTCCAGTAGCTTTTTTGTTATGAGATCTGATGATGATAAACACAGCAGCAGAAGCTGATGGAAGCATCAAAAGTACCAAACAGTGAATAGTATGATTATTAGATACAACTGACAGTTTAAACTAGATGACTTCCAATATGTAATGCATGCTGCCAGAAAATCACCCTCATGTAAACATAACAAAAGAGATTCCTGTATGCATGGAAGCTACCCAGATACTAGCAAATGATTCTGTATTTGAAATTGCATCTCATTAATGTGCAGCCAATAAATACATGTGTGTAGCAACTTCAGTTTTTAAAACAAAATATTTTTTCCTGGATATGTGGTATCAACCTGGAGATGTAAGTAAACCCTGCAATAGGATTCCTTTTCTCCACATCCAATTCATTCCTGACATGACCAAGGCAGGACATACCCAGCTCTTACCACTTTCATTTTAGTCCAAAAAAGATAACCCAAAATCAGAAAATGTGAGGGAACTTCTATTTTCCCAGTCACAGAACTCCTGTTCAAGTATATGTTGAACTGAAACCTTGAACTATACAAGATCTTAACATCATTGCTATAACATGATACCCTCTATATAAAAAATTTAAAAAGCTCTTAAAAAAAACCCCAAATGATTCTTAAATCTCTTAGTAAAATGTGAGAAAGATAATGCAGTCCTGTTGTAAAGTTGACCTAAAATATAAATTTACCAAACATATGTCTCTCCTCTGACATTATACAAAAAGAAATTGCCTAAGAAAGATAATTAATACATATCAGAGACTGTAAATAAGCAGTAGAACAGAAAAATCTTAGTATTTCAACTTAAAACTCAGAGAGCTGTAATTTTTAAACTTCATACTTTCTAAATCTCTTGTAAAAGTTGATACTTTTTTAATGTGTTTAATCATTGACTTGTTGCTTAACCTGTCTCGTTACTTAGGTCCTTAAAAGTCAACAGATAATAATATGAAATAAATAAAACCTTTGTCACTCATTCCTACATCAAGTTTTACGTAACTCTCCTAAATATGAGTTGCAACAGAAACCTTTGAACGGCATGCCAGTAAAATGGACTGCATTGCAAAGAAGCTGATAAAGTCTTGTTTGGAATATTGTCAATTTATTCCAGGAATTTAACTGTAACTGACCAGATTCTTTAGGTTTCTTGAATATAATACATCTCTGTTCTATTAGTACACTGTTCCTCATTTCTTCAATTGGAAAAGCTTGATCTGTAGTGGCCCAGATACAGTCCTTTTTTTTGGGGTTTTTTTTTAGAATATCAGGAAAAGTCGGAAGCGACATAATGATTTCTGTAATAGGAAAGTCAGCCAGGAGTTACTAAAATGAAATGAGACCTTGACTGCCTTTACACCTGACCTTGGTTTACTTCAAGGTATTAACTGAGGTGTGAAAATGCACTTTTCTTCTGTACCTACCCATGATCCCTCCAAAATTATCAGTATTTTAGTAATCTACTTCATAATCTAGAGTTTTAGAATTTAATTAAAAATTTGAGATTGTCCTTCATTTGTTTTTGTCCTCAACATTAATGTCTTTCATGTCTAAATTCTAATTGCACTTTAGTACTATGATTTTCCCTTGCCCACCATGAATCATCAGGGACCCATAAGCTGCTTCCACCCCCCTGCAGATTTCTACCAGCACAAACTACAGAACTGATCACTGTCAAGAAACAGTCTCAGTGCTCGCAAACATCTTTCATTTGATTTCACACAGGGGAGGAGGCAGGGAAGAAGCAGATTGGATTAAAGTCCCCTCCCTAAAACAAGAGAAAGTCCCATTCACCATATATTAATCATGGCAGCAGCAAGTTTCTCTGAGAAATTCCCTTGCTGATAATTACAGGTATGCCCAGCAAAGAGAAATAGCTTGGCATGGTGCTTCTAGTGATCACTGAGAGATCCTAGGGCAGAGCTATCTTTATTGGGTACCTTAAATATTTCCTGATTTACAGAAGTTTTCTTCCCGAGGCTGGTGCACCAAAGATTCATGAGACACCTTTGAACAATCACAACTTCTAGCCAACAATTTCTTCTTCACTACTTCCAGTGTTTTCCTAACACATATTTACAGCCATGTAAAACAGCCATGACCTGCTCAAAGGAGCTCTGAATTTGTTTTGCAGGTAGAACTAAGCCAAGGAGCAAAGAAGATGTCAAAAGTCTGTAAAGCAAAAGTCTGAGCACTGACTTTATTGAGTAGATAAACGTGGTTATACATAAATAAACTTATTCTGTTGGCTGCTGCAAATATCCAACACACTAATTAAATGGGTGGGAGGGAACAAGTTAAATGGGTCAAGCTTTTATTATTATGAAGTCTTAATATATCCAAGCAGCATGCTGTTGGGGAAAAAATGTGTTGACTCTTGTTATTTTAAAGATAGTTCAGCATGAAGAAATACAATCTCACTATGTTTCTTATATAAATGTTGTTCTTATGTAATTTTGCATACAGAAGAGCTGTTAAAAAATGTAAGTATAAACACTAAAAGAAAAAAAGATTGAGATTAAAAATGGACATTTTTTTCCTATCAGAGCTAAACATTGTTATCAAATGGAAGTTAAATAACTGATACCAGTATGTGAATAATTAAAAGTATTTTTACAAGAAGACTTCCAGACTGTCTTCTGCATGTACATATAGAGCTGCACTAGTGTTTGTAATGTTATCTCACTAGCAGTGTTACCTAGTCCAACTGAAGCATTTGGATGACAGAAGAATGAGTTTTTCATCTTACCATTTATTTATTCCTGATTTCTTGAGAGTAAAGCTTTGAAATGAGACCTGAGTGAACTCCCCAAACCATGGGATGATGCAGAACATCAGATCTTCACCCAACCATGTAGGTTTTAAACTCAAATATCTAGAGAACTCCAAATTATTTTCCTGGGGTTTGGAAGCTGATTTCTTATCTATCCTCAGCCCTCTGTCTGCATTGTCTCTTAGCTACAATTTGCTTTCTCTCTTTCTTTTTTCCTCTTTCTGTTTTTTTAAGCACAAGAATATTCACAGTTTAAGGGAGAACAGTGAGTAATTAAATAGCACTCTCAAATTAAGTTCTTTAATGGAAAATGGGAAGACAACTAAGATCAGAAATGTACTTCTTACACAATTTTCCTTAAAACAAAGACTAAAGATCTCTGTATCTATCTTATAACAGGAGACAACTGGAAACATTCATGTGAAGCCATGACACATTTTGCATGACCTTGAATTAATTTTTGCCTTGCAACTTCAAAGTAATTATGTTACACACATGAGACTCCTCCTGGCACTTTGTTAACATCTGGATTCCCTTGTTATATTTTTTACCCAAAAGTCTCTATATTCCTTTGGACTAAGTTATTATTTCCTTGGATAAGTTTCTACTCAGGTATATTTTCATTGTTTCTATCATTATTTTTTCCTTTCATCACTACATGGAAAATTTTGGTTAACTCTTACAGAAATATAAGAAGAGTATTAATTACAATCAAAGTTCTGCTAATAGTGCCTTGAAAACATCAGGTTTCAAAGAAATAAAAGCTGTAGTTTTCTTTAATAAGAAAGATCAGTGGATAACAACACAGAACGTGTACCTAGGACTTACTGTCCTTTTACCCTCCTAAGACTTAAATTAATATTCTGTGGCCTATCTAGTCTACCATTTCTTATTACAGAGAGGTGACTTTTCCTCTAACTTGCTTAAGATGTCTTTTTCAACATAAACTAAATTTACCATCCTTCTGCAATCAAAAAGCCATTTTCAATCACAGTCTGCGTGTATGAGTACTATTTATATTAGAAAATATGTAAGTTATTTTGGACATAGGGACAGAAAAATATGCAAATAATGCAAAAAAAAAAAAGTTCAATCAAGCTAATATTTCTCAGAAAATATCATTTGAGTTGTTCACATCCACTAGCATTAGAGCAGTGACTTTTTTGGAGTCACATTGAGATATGCCAGATGTTTGCCTTATTACTTCAATGTTCCAAATACTAAGATATTTTAAGACAATTTTAGCAATAACACCCTTGGTGATTCTGCATTCTCAGATGCTACTGTTGGAGCAGGCTGCAGACAGAGACAACCTGGGCAAAAATGGAGTTACAAAGCCTGTTTGATCCCAATAAGTTGGCTTTATTCTTGATCATACAGTATTGTGGAAGCTACTGTGTAGATCAGAGTTGATTAAGTAACAAAGATTTCCAGGAAAGAAAAACTAACTTCTAACCAGTATTGATTTTGCACTTCATGCAAGCAAATGCACACTTTAAACAGATGAAAAGGGAAGGGAGGAAGGCAGCCCAAACACCTGAATATGACTGCCTCAAAAAGCATTGTGGTACATACATACCCTCACTGGTCAGAGATGATATTCTGCCTCTGGTAGCAGTTAAAGTTAGAGAAGAAAGTGCTTACTTAAATACAAAAGTTTGTTGAAATGTTTTTAAACCACTTCTTTCAGGGTATTAAATAATGCTCAAATGTCCATGGAAGTCCAACTTCTACTGAACTAAATCAGTGCCATCTGTCTGTGGATACAAAATGATCCTGCTAAACTGAGCTCCTCACTGTATCACGTGTCACTTGTCACAGCCATGGTGCATATCTACAGCAGGGACAAATAGCACCAGCATTCATCAGAAAGGCAACCAAGCTCTCGTGTGCCAGTTGGCTGTTTCCCAAACTTTCAAGATGTTTGTCATAACAACATTATTCACTCCCTTTGTGTTCCTCTTAGTGAGACAGAAAAGTTACCCTTTATCATTACTGGAAAAATGATGGTTTTTTCTCATAAAACATTACTTTCTAGAATATTGTCTGGTCTTCCCTTTTCTCTCTGTCAGATTATACGTACAGAGATTCTTACATTAAATACTTTCATAATATATTTTCCCTATTAAGAGTTCCTGTAGTAACTACATGCATGCTATGTGATTGCAGGGGGAGGAAGAAGCTGTTTGATTTGCACATATGCAAAGAAGTGGCCCTCTCTTTTTCATAAATTGTGGTGGATGTTGTCAAATAGTTTGACATCAGCTGGTGCAGCTTTTGTGACAGACTGGTGAGAACATATGACTCAAGCTACTGCTCCAAATGTCTCCAAATGTTGACTATAACCTGCAAGAAAGAAGATATCCTCATACACCTGTTCTAAATCTCAGTAGTGAAATAAGCAACTCTAGTCTAAAGTTTAGAATAAAAAAGATGAATAATTAAAATTCCCATCTTAACAGAATAAAGTTATAACATTTTTCTTTTGTGTAGATTATTTATAAACCACATTGTGTCAAGGTAGTATTGAGCTGTACCATAAAAATACCTCTATCATTTAATTATCTGCTGATATCAATATAAATGTCTACATAGTAGTCAAATTAAGCATGCACACTTTCACCTTGCTTTACTTCTTATTCATATATAGTTGTAGAATGGATTTTTCTAGGTAGAAAAGGAACCAGAGATATGAAAAGAAAATTGGCTAACTTCCTGGTGTCCCTGTTTAATTACATTTGCAGGGAAGATAAATCACCCATGGATTCAAATGAATATGCAAGCATAGTTCCGCTCATGGTATTCAATTGCACTTCAACAAAATAGCAAAATGCCTGTTAGAAATGTTCAAATCTCGTGTGCATAACAGTGCCTATGTATGGTACTTGAGAACAATAATATAGAAACATCACAAAGCACATCAAAGGCTAGACAGGATAACTTTCACTTGGATTTAATGAGGCAGTAATCATAATGAAAGACAAATTAAATCACAGCTTACTGAAATTCTCCATTCTGAAAAGAATATTAATGCCACAATAAGTCTCTGAGTTGCATCTAACTGCTTGAGATGATACAGCATGCTTCACTGGTTGAGTCTAAGAATGGTAGAAAAAGGCTAAAGCTGTTTTATACTGTCAGATATATACAGATATATAAAATTACTTCTAGACATAAATACTCTGTTAAACTCTCAAATGGTTCAGCACTTCATTTGTAGCAACAGCAAGACTGAGGCATTGAAAAGCTACAGATCCAGAACTAAAGACTTGCATAAATAAGCTCATTCACCTAAATGAGGAGTATTGGGGTTGATGCCAGGAACTCTATCAGTATACTAGAAAAATATATTAAAATTACTTCACAATAATTAATTGAGTGAGAAGTCTAATCCCAACAGTACTAAGATTTCCTTTCATAAGGATTAATAATATTGCATCACTAACAATTATTTTGTATTCAAAATTATTTCATGCCAGCACAAAATCTTTGAAGGGAGAGAAATCTCGTAAGTATCCATTTTATTGCCTTATCCAGACTCTGTGGGCTATGCATATACAGCAGGATGTGAATCAATTTGAAGGAACTGTTGAAGCAACACTGTGCCATATCTGTTACATGTTCCTTTTCCTGTTGTTGCCTGACCATTAGTAATTAATTATACCCTACAGCCATAAAACTGCTTTTCTCTCAGCATGAGCTTGCAGCTTGACATGGGCTAAGCAGCTCAAATGCTAATTTAAGGAATCTTAAAAAGGTAAAGCAGGGTCACTCAAGGCAGACTTATGCCACTGGAACTCCAGTAATTACACATATCTGATATAACCTTGTCTTTGCTCCATTCTGTTGAGAAGATCAGGATATTCCTTGCTCCTACGATAATAGGCTTGGGGCAGGCAGGAGCCTTACCAGGGCTGGTCACCTCCTCACAGCTGTAGGAGCAACTCCCAAGAGGACAGGACGACTGAGAAAGGATTTAGTATAATTTCTTCCAGTCCCTCCTCTTCCATACTATTAGAATGGAAATACCACCCCTTGTATCTAGCCACGTAGCCAGATTGAATAAGAAAATAAATGTGGATACCAGATTATTTGGGGCAGCTAGGCAGAAGGGGAGACGGGATGCTATACAAACCATACAATGTCAAGTATTATGACAAATCTTGAAAATTTCCATTTTCATAATGGTAAGAAGTCTGTTCTTCCATGTCTTGAGTTACTTGCTTTTGCTTTCTCCATTCTCTTCTTTGTACTTCACTGTTTTGACTGGTAGCACCATATGTTTTCTTTGGGCTTACGAAAGTTTCATTGTTCATCTCTGTTTCTTCAGCTAGTTCATCCTGATCAATTATGCCACATTTCTCTTCATTGAGGTTTTCAGGGTCAGCCCATTCCTGCTTTTCCCCAGAAGCAAAGATAGCATAGAATATCACTCCACTGTAATGCACCAGGGCTGCAATCAGAAAGACGTTTTGCCATTCTTCTCGAGTCTGAAAGAATGGTGCAGGTCTCATTAAGTTTGCAGGAAAAAGAAGCATTACTCTCTGAATTAGACCACACAGACCCACATATTGGACAATGACTGTGATCATTGATTCCTGATGTTACAGACAGAACAATTTATGAGAGTCATTGTGAAGAATTATGGTTTTCTCAAAGCATGTCTAATCAAATAAACCATGGGATTTCTCTTTTTTTCACAGTGAAATTTCTCACTTGCATGTTAAATATCCATAGACTTGGGAAATGAAAAGATTTCTCTAACATCTACATTCATCTTATTCTAGATCAGAGATTGCTTAGAAACCCTATCAAGTATTCATTATAGAGGAGTTTTCCAAGTCCTACGAGCATCACCGAGTAGTATGGAGATATTGCAAAGACCCAGCCTCAAGTGGTATAACATAATATCTGTGATATAATCCATTTGTAAAAGACAAGAATCTGGCACCTGTGACATTGAAAAATGAATGCTTTAAATTAATAACAACAGAAAACAGCTGCAGAAAATGAAGGCGAAATGGTGCTTTCAGGAAGCTTGGAAACAACTTTTGCTGCATTACTTAGTCCTTTTCCTAGAAAACAAGGAGAAATGCTACCTTATGTTTCGTCATTGCACCGACGATGAGCGGGCACACCATGCCTGACAGCGTCCCCACGCCGTTGGAGATGCCCATCAGGATGCTGGCGTAACGGGGGGCTATGTCCAAGTGATTCACGTTGAATCCTACAACAAATAAGAGGCAACAGTCAGCTCCACAACTTTGTGCTACCAGGCCAACAGGGTTCTGTTCTGGATGAAGAAGCCTGAAAAAAGGTATAAAACCCAGCTGCCATATATATAAGAAAGAAGGACAGCTTTTTTTTTTTTTTGTGATAAAGATGGTGATTTTGCAACTCATTTTTCAAAACCTGTTTCCTTTCCCACCTATGTGGATCATAGTCTTTAGAATCATAGAATGTCAGGGGCTGGAAGGGACCTCAAAAGATCATCTAATCTAATAATCTAACATTATTATCCTGCTTTTGGTAATGAAAACTAGTTATATGAGCTAAAGATCATCTAATCTAATAATCTAACATCATTATCCTGCTTTTGGTAATGAAAACTAGTCATATGAGCTATGGATGACCACAATTAAGGATGAGGAATACCAAAATCATGGCATTAAATACAGTAAAAAGCTGAGTACTGGGAAAATACTGCAATAAAAATTGATTGCTAGAAATCTCCTGCTATGCAAGCACCTTGTAACTGGGTAGCAAAACTGTTTAACATCTGCATAATCCTGAAAACATGAAAACCAGCAGTTACTTTTCTGGTCAGTTTTGCATAATAGATCCATCTTCTTGGCAGTGCTAGCTGCTAGCTGATCCCTTCAACCTTCATAACAAAAGGGGTTTTCTAATAACAATGATACTGGTGCAGCTACAAAAGTCAGTCTGAGACTGGTGTGACTCAGGAAAGTGTTAGAAACAGCTGTTCTGAAGAAGGGCTGGTTATAGGACACAACAGGGAAAGGACTGACCTAGAAAACAGAAACTGGCAGCTAGAGCTGAGAGAGGGGTTGCAACTGATATCCTATGAGCAACTATTAGTTCCAAAGTAATTATCTCTCCTTTTAGGGATACTGTTTATGGAAGAATAAAAGCTGTCTGACACTGAAAGTATATTAGAAAAGAACAGCACAAAGATGGTTTAAATTGGAATAAAAAAGGGCAAGTTATTTTAAAACTTCACGTCCTATGTGCAATATGTTTCAGAGATGCTGAAGTAAATTATTTCTGATATGGGAAGACGTAGAGTATGCCCCATAAACAACCACACTAAGAGCAAACAGAACAATAGACATTATGATAGTGACAACAGTGAGGATAATATAATCACTTTTGTTAGTAAGAGTAAAACCAATTAAAATAAATAATTCTTACCTGAAATTGCAAAGCCACTGAAGCCTACAGCTAACACCAGAAAGGAAATAGCCACACCTTTTGTATGAGAATAACCAACCACCAAAAGCAAGGTTGCTTCCATCCCAAAGCCTTCAAATGAAACACATGGAAATAAATTGCATTTAAATTACTATTAGTCATAGAGACATTAATAAGGTCTAGCCAGAACAGCAACTTAAAATGAAAGAGAATTTTTCATGTCCTATAGATATTGAACATACTTGGCAGCTTTGTGGATTTGCAGAAATATTTGAATATTTACTGTTTGATAATATACTTTTTTCTCCTCATTGCCATGTAAATGACCACGGAAATTGGTGAAGTTGAGCAATACAGGGAAACAAGGAGAAAGTTACACCACAAAATGCTGAAAAATTCACAGACATTGTAGGGAAAAGAGAAAAATACTTCTTGTCTTCAATTTCTCATGGTTGTGATGATGTGAGATGTTCTTGGGAAATGGAACAAAAGAACATTTTTCAGACAAGTGTGCCAGGGCATCCCTGAGTATCACAGGGAACTTCCAGTCTCTGCCATTACTGCAAAATGACATTTTCTAGTATGCAACACTACAGTACTTCTGTTTTGGTTTGGTTTTGTTGGGTTTGTTTTTCTTTTGTTGGTTGTTGGGTTTTTTTTTATGGTGGTGGTGGTAGGGCATTAAAATTTATTTTTATTATTGACACTGTGAATACATCCTGAAACTACAATGAATCTGAGAATCCTTTGTGAAGATTCATTGCCAGGCTGTGTGGTATCTCTGACTGCAGGCATCTCTATTTCAGGCAGCCTGTGCTGACCATAAATAATGTAGCTAGGAACTGGCAGAGGAGAGCAACTCCACAGGCTATCTGGCTTTAATTTTTTGGTCTAATTTAGTATCTTCCTTACATGTAAATTTCACTGATTTTTCAATTCAGTGACTGAAATGGAAACTAATTCTTTCATGCCGAGTGAAAAATAACATCATCCATCCATCTTTCTTTTACCCAACACTTCCAGCCTGAACTTGTTCAGGATTCTGCTGGAAGTCATACACAGAAACATGTCCAGTTATTGCAAGGTGGTATCCACTGGGAAAGGGTCTCTCAAGAAACATGGTAGATGGTTAGCTGTGTCTGAGTGAAATTGCAGGATGAAGCCTCTTTCATACCACTACTCTTCTGATCCAGTTCTTATTACCCTCCTAATTATTAACCAGGCTTCTTGCCTCCTCCCTTTTTACAAGCATGCCAATGTGAGTAAGGATTTATACCATGAGAACATCTAACATCAGGTCTCTATTAAATGTTTCAGATTAACCAGCTGCAATTACAATCTAGAGCAATCTGCCTCTTGTTACAATTAAAGATGGACCAAACTCTGGTATCTGCATCAACTGCAGCATACAATTGAAATATCATATTTCTGGAAACCAATAGTACCTCCACAATTCATGACCTTCCTTACAGTGGTAGTGGTTAAAATCTTCCTGCTCCGTAAGAAGTCAGCTAGCTGCCCTCCAATGGGAACAATGATTGTCATGACCATGTGAGGGACTGCTGACAAAAGGCCAACCTGCAATAGAGAAATGAGTGCTTATTGATTGAAGAGGGAGTTTTTAATAAAGTGGCAGTGGCAGGGAA
>VYZU01087975.1:0-23820 GCA_013401355.1 Ceyx cyanopectus | reverse complement strand
TATATATAAAAATATATTTGTATCTATATATATAATATATATAATATATATTATATATAAAATATCTTATGTGTGATGTGCTCTAGTTTTGTCCTGCTCTAGCAGGGTGTTGGACTCTGATTTCCAGAGGTCCCTTCTGACCCCTAATATTATGATATATAGATATATATATAAAGATATTTCAAGTTCATCTCTACCATAATTCTTATTAAATATATATATTTAATTAATAAATTTCAGGCATATTATAGATTTACAGGAGGTTGCAGGTATCCTGTGTGTGTAGTGTCTGTTGCTTGCAGCAGAAAGGGTTCTGAATGATGGCAGGGTCAGGGATTTGGGCTTCCCTAAACAAACAAAAAAGGGGTGGGAAAAAAAGGAAAAGTCCAGCAGAGGGCTCTGCAGACCCAGCAGCCCTGGGAAGGGGATGAGGATGAGGGAGAGAAACTCGGCCATTAGAAAAGGGACTGGAACAGCTGGAATGGAAATAATAATAATAATTAAAATTGAATATATACAGATATATGCAAACCCAGTATCAACCAGCCCCTGGTGGTAGCGACATCACTGTCCCCACTGGTGCTGTGCAGCAGGCACTGGGGGAGTCCCAGACTGGGCAGAGCTGGGAGGTGTGTTCAGGAGCTGGATTCTGCTGCTGGACTCAGGACACCTAGATCAGGATGAAGGCAGAATGGGCAAAGCCCTCCTAGGATGCTCTGAGGATGGATCCAGAAGTGGATCCAAGCAGAGCAAAGCTGGGTGAGCCCCTCCTGACCCCTCAGCTTTGTACCACAGATGCTGTAGCTGCACTGGGGTCCCTCCCTGGCCAGTAATAAAGATTGTTAATAAAATTGTTTTGAGGTGAATTGTCGTGGCTTTTGCCTGAGATCCTCTGCTGTCCTAGGGCTAGCACTGGGGCTGCAGTTCTGGAAGCTGGTGCTGATCCTGGCTCCAGCCCTTTGGAAAATACACATATTTCAGCAAAACCAATGAGTTCTGATGAATCCTTACCTTTTAGGGGTGGTGGCTGTGTGTTCTGAGTCCACGTGGTCCCTAAAAGTGAGAAAAGAGGCAGTTTGTGCTGCTACCAAAGCTTTGTGTGTTCTCAGGCTGAGTTTTCTCAGCTCTTCCAACAAAAAATGAGTGGCAAACCCCTCTTCCCTCCTGCCCAGGACTACCAGAGCAATGACAACGACCAGGCTGTGGTGGAGATCTGCATCACCCGCATCACCACGGCCATCAGGGAGACTGCTTCCATCGAGAAGCACGGCAAAGCCCTCGTGGCTCTCTGGGAGTCCTGCCTGGAGCACAACCTGAAGCCATCTGGGAAAGATGAGGACACTCCCCACGCTAAAATAGCATCTGACATCATGAGCTGCATCCTGCAGGTAAGGCTGAGCTGGAAGCAATTAATCCCTTGGCTCTTTAGCTTTATATTTTAAATTATCCTCTTTTTTTTTTTTGGTCATAATTCACATTTTTCTGTGCTTGCCTTTGTTTAAACTATGACCCCCAAAGTTAACCTGTATTATTACATGTATATGGCATTTCTTGCAGCCAATCAAAAGCTTTGCTAGCTTCCTTATCTTTAGCTATCTTTGCCTGTTTGGTGCCAGATTTCATTAATTCTGTTAATCTGAAGCATTTGCTTTCCAGCAAATTGAAGTGGGAGGCACAGAACTCTTGATTTTCTGCAGTCACAGGGTGATTCATTAGGAAGCAGTTCACACCAGGGAAGAGGTTATTCCTTCAAATCATCCTGGAAGGTGGCAAAATGCCAGAGATTGGTGACTAGATGAAATTTAGGTCTTTAAATACCTCGTGGGTAGCAAGGATCTGTGTTTGAGGGGCATTTGGATGTGGTTTAGGGGTGAACTTTAGGGTTCATGGTTGGACTGGATGATCCCAAGGGGCTTTTCCAACCTGATTATTCTGTGATCTCCAGTAACCCTTGGTTTGGAGAAGCTGAGCCCAGGTACAACACAGAAAACTGACTTAAATCCACTCTAAATAGAGGGTTAGAAACAAGTTATGCTCTGGCTTGGGGAGTTAAATTTCTCTGAGTATTTTACTACACCTTGGTGGCAGAAACAGCAAGATCACAAAGGCATTTAGGTCCCAAAAATGCAGAAACTCAGGGTTGTCTGCAGAGTTTCAGCTGTGGGTGCAACTCAGAGGGACCAGCTGGTTTTTTTTGGCCTCTTAAATCAGATGTTCTTGGGGTTTTCTGGCATTATTTCACTATAAAAATTCAAACTGTAGAGGCACAGCTATGTCGCTGTCCCCTGGGGCACTGCATAGCCCCTTGTAGGAGATATTGTTTCATTAACTTACTGAGATTCCTTACCTAGTTCAGCTGAAAATCTTTAAAGAAACAAAGAGTTTCAGGAAAAAAAACAACACCAGTGATGAATTCACTTCAAGGAAATTTGACTTTAGATTCCTCCAGCAGAATCAGTGCTGTTTACCCCAATCTGTCACTCTGAAAACACACCAAAAAAACCAGTGTATTATAGCAAAATACAGAGTTGAAAAATCATAAAAATGGTTTTGTAAAAATCAAAATTGTATGTTGTAAAATCACTTTATCTTTGTGGAACTT
This sequence comes from Ceyx cyanopectus, assembly GCA_013401355.1. Lineage (NCBI taxonomy): Eukaryota > Metazoa > Chordata > Aves > Coraciiformes > Alcedinidae > Ceyx > Ceyx cyanopectus. The sequence goes on along the minus strand of VYZU01087975.1, from coordinate 21,218 downwards.
CAGCATTCTTCTGAAATATGATTTTTCAAGTGTGCAGTGGCTCATCTAAGCTTCCAGTTTGTGCTGCTGGCAACTCTGCCTGCCTCAAACCAGCCCCTATCCAAAGGGTTTGGGGATTGTGCTGTGCTGAGGATTATTTCAGGAAAAGGATTCACTGAAAAGAAAAGAGAAAGTTCTAAAAGTACATTTGCTGCTCCCTGAAACAGAGCTGTCACCAGCCAGTTCCTCTGCACAGAGAAGGCTTGAAATGGATTTCTACAGAACAGATTGAGGGATGTTTGGAGTAGTGATGAATATCTGACAGCTGGGCTGAATCTCTCCGTGTTTCAGTTGATTTTAGCAGCAGGGAGGTCCCCTGGGGTCTCAGGCAAGTCTCTATCACACTGTTAAAATCTGGTTTTCATTGTCACCTTCACATTTCCACCGGTGTGCATTCAAGCCCTGGTATTTATAATGGGACAGATGAAACCTTTCTCCTTCCATCTGCATTCCAAGCCTTCCTTAACTAGGGATTTTATCTGTGTCGGGGAAAAATAAAACTGTTCTTTGGAATTTTCTTAGCCCTTTTAAATCCCAGTCAGAGGGCCAAGCCTTATCTTTCTGTGTGGAGTCCTAGAGCATAACTTGGAGGCAGAATTTGGCTCCTGCTCAGTGGTGCCTCTCAGCTAAATAGATTGAGGCACGATGTTGATTTAAACATGCTGCTGCAGCATAAAACTCGAGTTGTTTTAAGGAGTTTTCTAGTTAAAAATGAAGGTTTTGGTCATATGGAAGCTGCCACAGTGAGCTGTCTTGACATCTAGGAGATGCTGCAGCCCCTCTTTCCTTAGGGTCCAGTAGAAAGGGGCTGTCCTGCAGCACCCCACTGCTTGGCAGGTCTCTGTTGTTGGGGAGTGGGGGGAAAAAACCTTAATAAAATCTTATTTTTGAGGAGCATAATGCAGCTTTAAATAGGGTCTGTCCTGCTGCTGGAGGCAGAGCTGGCCTGGGAGACCACATGGAATCACAGGTTGGTTCTTCTCAGCTCTAAGTTGTTGGATTTATTTTCAGCACTGCTCCAGAACCAACGTGTGTGAAGTCTGGGCTGCCTGCCTTTGCACTGTTTTTTCTGTTGCTCTCTGGAACATCTGGATTCCAGTGGTTGCCTGTGATTTCAGATGCTAATTAAATACAATCGTGTCACAGGATTATTTTCAAAAACAAAGATGTGCTCCCAGTTTCAAAGAGCTGCTCAAAGCTGAGCAAAGAGGAGAGAAAAACACTAATTAAGGAGGCTCCAGAGAAAATGTTGGTCCTCAGTTACACATAAACGTGTCCTGGGAGTTTCAAGGGCAGGCCTGAATGAGAATTTAATGGGCAATAGATGAACACAGTCTGTGCACACAATTTTGTGTCCAAATAGCAATCTTAATATCAAAACTAAGTGTATGTGCAGATTCCCCCGAGGTGGCAAAAGCATGGGGCACAAGCTGCTGCAGCAGCCAGGGCAGGGAGTGAGAAGAGCTGAGCTGGAAAGAAAAATCACTGACCAGAATCATTTCTGTTTTCACTCAAACCAGGACACTGGTGTTCAGAGAACTTGGCTGGAGGTTAAAAAAAAAAATCTTAATTACTACAGGAAAACATGATCAATACTAAAGCCATTACCCCACAAGCAAGTCTCCCATGTATACTCCTTTTCTCTGCCTTTAACCAGTTTGTCTTTGAGTCCCAGTGGCTTAGCATGAGATCCTGGTTGGGATCAGAGTCCTTTCCACACTCTTTAACTAAGCTAGGTCAAAACTCAGAGCAGTGGAGACAGGAGAAGCTGGGAGTGGTGCTGGGGAAGATGCTTGGGATGGTTTCCATGGGGCTGGTCACTGTGATGCAGGAATGAAAAGTAGTGATGCTTGTCTTGCTGCAGGGAGCACTAATTCCCAACCAGCAGCAGGAGTGGCTGCTCTGAGGTGTTTCCTACCCTCTGGGATGAGAATTACTGACTCTGTGCAGTTAACATTTCATTAATGGGCTTCACTCAGCTTTTCTCCTCTGGTAGAAAACAGAAATTATCAGTGTTTTCGGGGGCACTAGTCTGAAATTTCTTTACTTGCTCTTTCTTTGAAGTCTGCCTGCAGTGGTGTTACCAAAATAGAACCTTTCTTGACATGCTTTTGGCTCTGTTTTCCCCCATTGTTTTCATTTTTGTTTTTTCTACTGAGCACCCTGAGACTCTAACAATGATGATTATTATTTTTTAGCTGTGCTATTTTCAGTGCTTTTTCATGTTTTCACAGAATTACAATCGACCCCCAGTCATGGCCTTAGCTGTTCCAGTGGCAGTGAAATTTCTTCAGAGGGGCAATAAGGAGCTGTGCAGAAACATGTCCAGTTACCTGTCCCTGGCTGCAATTGCCAAGGTGGATCTGCTGGTGGATCACACGGACACCATTGTCACCAGTGTCCTGCAAGGTACAAACACACTGACACACCACAGCTCCAGGGCTTGGAAACCCCTCCAGGGGGCACAGGGACTCCAGCCCTGCCCTGGGAAACCTGGGACAGCCCTGAAGGGGGAGAAATTGTTCCTCAGCTCCAAACTCAACCTCCCCCCTGGTTCCACCCTCCTGTCAGGAGCTGCCAGAGCCAGAAGGTCTCCCCTGAGCCTCCTGCTCTCCAGGCTCAGCACCCCCAGGTCCCTCAGCTGCTCCTCCCCACACTGCTGCTCCAGACCCTTCCCCAGCTCCATTGCCCTTCTCCAGCCCCTCAATGTCCTGCTGGGAGTGAGGGGCCCAAAACTGACCCCAGGATTTGAAGTGCAGCCTCCCCGGTGCCCAGTGCAGAAGCACAAAATGTTATATATAATAAAATGTATGAATCTGAGATACGGATAAATCTCTAAATATGAGGGAGAACACTTCAGCCACCATCTAATAATAGCCTATATCACTTTCAGGAATGTGAATTCACTGAACCCTGTTGCCCATGGAAGTTTGAGTATAGATTACACGACCTGCAGGGCAGGAAATACATCTGTACTTGTTACTATTCCATACTAATGGACTTCAAATTATAACCACGACATGAGACACTAGTTACTGGGCTCTTATCCTTTCTATTAGTGTCACTGGCAGTGCTCCAAAACATAAATGGGGATGAAATGGATCCCATTCTGTGGCAAAATAGTCAGATGTCAGATATAAAAGCTTTTGTAGTGGCTCTTGAATTTTGCCTCCATTGTTAACTCAGCGTAGAATGTTGTTGCTCAACTTTGGACATCTTGCTTTTGTGGTTTAAAAAGCCAAAAAAATTATTTGTATTTCCAGAAAAGGGAGCCTGATGTAGTGGTGAAGTTCACAGTATTTGTTGCAATACTCTGCAGTAATAAAATGAGAGTTTGGGTTTCTTCAAGTGTAGGGAACAGCAAAAAGTACCAAGAGCTGCCCAATTACTCCAAGAACATTTGATATGGAGACATTCAGCTTTGGATTAAATGCCCAATTATTCCAAAAACATAGTCATGGAGACATTCAGCCTTTGGATTAAATGTGTGTGGTTTGTATTTACTACTAAATATAAATGAAATGTATTCTAGAGGGTTTGCTGAGCTGGGAATTGGTTCTTTCCTTATTATGGGAAGAGTCTGTATTTCACTGCTTTGTTTGGGGACCAGCGTGTGGTAAACATAAATTTCTATGAGCAATGTGTTCATTCTAGTTGAGTGGGGCAAAATATTGCTAACAACTTACAAAGCCACGTGGAGAATTCTTTTTAAGGCTTGTGACATCAGTATTTAAGTGTTAATATTGTGCATCATCACTTGTGCTGGGAGGGGAGAGTGAAATGGGTTTTGTGGTGCTGTCCCAGGTCAGGGAAAAGCAAGTGGAGGTTCCATCGTGCCTGTGCCCGCTCGTCTTTGTGTTTTTCTGTTGTTCTACCAGCAGATGCTGCTGTGGTTTGGAAATCCCGGGCTGGGAGAGCTCACCCCGAGCTCTTATTTCGCAGAGCGGCTCTCGCTGCCCGGTTCGGGGCAGGGAAAGGTTGGTTTGCGGGAGCTCAGAACCCCCCTGCCGGTGTCTGCTGAAGGGAGAAGGGAAGAGGAGAAGCTGCTGGGGATGGATTTCCAGAGCAGAGCGGAGACAAAGCGCTTTGTGGTGCTGCACAGACGGGGCTCAGCCCAGCGGCACCAGGGAGGCTGATAGGAGGCTTTGGCTCCGTGCCTTGGAGAGCTCACTGGATTTGTTCATGACTTTGGGGCAAACTCTTTGGCCGAATAATCGGTTTCTTATCTTGTTAGCTCAAAAAGAGCTCTCTGTCTAAAGAGTTCTTCCCTGCTCTGTTGCAGTTAGGGTGAAGTCAGCTCCCAGACGTGCAGATGTCCGTACCCGCCCGAGATGCTGACAGCCCTGCACTCACACCTTCCACCAGCCTCGGGGCTCAGGCAGATTTATTCCCCTTGCCAGGGGACAGCAGCAGAAATATTCTCTAGTCCTTGCTGTATCCGAGTGTCCCACGGTTGCTCCACCTTCCAGAGGAGCTCAGGTGAGGGATTTGGATGCTGCAGCCAGCTCACCACAGAGCTGAGCTGATGTTGCTGAGCCCACGCTCCTGAATTTCTGCATTTTCAGTGCAAGAGCAGGGCTGCAGCAGCCCAAAATCTCCCCAAATCCCATTTATTTGGTGCTTTCCAAACAGGCAAAGTAAAAGCTGACCAAAAAATAAGTGTAGATAAGCTAGGAAGGGAAGAGAAGCTTGGTGGTGGAGGTGACTTGTGATGCTGGGCAGGAGGGGACTAGAGCTTTGCTAGTCCACACAGGTGATAAAAGAAGGGCAAAGCAGTTGGAAAGAGGAGAGTTTTCCAGCCGAAGGACTGGCTTTAGATCAGAACAGAGAGAGCAAAAGGTTGTTTCCAAGACAAAACTTTTCAGGTCTGTGGCACAGTAAGAAAAGCAGCCAGGAAAGACTTCTGGTTTTTGAGGAGTTTTTAATTTATTTTTTTTCTCCTGCATATCATTTGGTTTTTATTTAATGGAGGGTGCTGTATGGGAAGAGGGTTCTGAGAGTGGTTTTGCCCTTGCACCATGTTGGGACATGGAGTGATTTTTGGAAGTCTGAGGATCAGTTTTCTGGCTGACAGCTGATGAATGGAGGTAATCTTCCATTGTTCTCTAGTTAAGGTTATTTGCAGATATTATTTGGGGAGAGGTTTTTGTTGTGCTCACTACCAAGCATTTATCATTTAGAGAGATTTTTATTGCGGTAGAAGAAATTTTGGTCATCGGAGCTGTTATTTTTACCTGCAATCAACAAAATGAATCAACATGGTTATAAATATCTAACAGGCAATGGTCAAAATGATGGGGCCAGACTCTTGTCAGTGGTGCCCAGCAACAGGACAAAGGGCACTGGGCACAAACCAGGAGGTTCCAGCTGAGTGGGAGGAGAGACTTCTCTGCTGTGAGGGTGCCAGAGCCTGTCCCAGGCTGCCCAGAGAGGCTGTGGAGTCTCCTCTGGAGAGACCCCAACCCCCCTGGACACTGCACTGCTGGGCCCTGCTCTGGGTGACCCTGCTGGAGCAGCATTGGGGTGGCACCAGATGATCCCCAGAGGTCCCTTCCCACCCCCACTGTGCTGGTATTTCTGTGTAGAGCAGGTCATAGAACTTCAGGTATGAAGCACAACCCCCTTGACTGGCCCAGGAATGTGGCAATCAGTCATAGCTTTTTCTTACTACTTTTAAGATAGAAGGATCTGGAAGCTGCATCCAGAAGTACAGCAGCATGTCAAGGAACTTTTCAAAGTGCCTTCTTGGAGCATCTGTAGAGAGTAAGAAAGATGTGAATAGAGCAGAGGGTGGGCTGCTGCCAGGGGAAATGAGAATTGCTTTGAGTAAGACATTCTCCACAGTAACTTGTTCAGAGGCTTCAACAGGTAGTGAATAATTGGTCTTGGCATAAATGGCTACACATCTAACAAGAACTATTTCAGCATTATTTTCTACACCTAAATCACCCCCAGTTTCTTGGCCCTCTGCAGCTGCTTCCCATCCACTCTATCCAGCCCTGTATTTTTATTAGATTTTGGATAAGCTTGTGAATGTGAGTGAAGAAACCCACTGCCACTGAACAGTCATCAATCCTGCCTCGTACAAACCTCCTGGTAGCATCTCACAAGCTGCTTACTTGGGATAAAAGTTATCTGAAAACCAAGTATGACCCTCTCAGATGGTCAGTGTTGGTACTGAATGGGTTTTATCTGTGGGTATCTCAAACCCCACCTCTCCTCCAGCCTCCCAGCACCTTGTTAGCATGTTTGTCAGTACATCAGAGCATCTCCTCTGTGCAGCACCCATGTCCACTTGGGTGGACTCCTAGAGCAGGAGGTCCTTGCACGTGGCAGCTTTCACAAGAGGGATTGTTACCAGGAGAGGACTTTAAAGCTGTCTCTGGCTAACTCTTGGATTTCAGCCCTCTGAGGGTCTCTCTGCTGATGTTTATGTTCTATTATCAACTAAAACTGCATGCTTCAAAGCATGGGAACGTTCCCAACTGGCACTTTCAGAGTTCCCACTCAAGAGAAACGTGGCAAGTTCTTAGTTTAGTAAAGTATCTTTATTTACAGAGCAACTTTACAAAAATAATTTCAATAAAATTATGACCAAGTCAATTTACAATATAATACAGTTTCTCCCGTGTAACATCAGCCTACGGTGGGGACTGCTTTTGATGCTTTAGGTCAGTCTGGGGCATAAATAACACTTTGGACAAGGAGCTACCTCTGTTACAGCCTACAAATTTCTACCAACGACTGCTAAACACCTTTCCTGGCTTTGCTTGGTCCTTCTGTACAACTCTCATCTGCCAGAGGAGCCTGGAAGATGCAGAACCTCACACCAGCTCTGCAGAGTGCTCAGCAGATACCCACCCTGTTGGCTTCAGGGATGCCAGGAGCCCCACAGCAGCTCTTACTGGTGTACGTTGGGAGACCCCAGTGGCCTGAGGACGTGCTGGTGGTTGGCTTTTTATTAGATGATTTTATTTATATTTGTTTTCAGTGTCTTGCCAGAAGAGACCAAATCCCATCTCCGCAGCTCCTCAGTAAACTCACGAGGCTCCCTCGGAGGGGGGGGGGTTTGAGGGTCTCGGGGCCTTTCTTCACCAAATCCCTTCTGTGGCACAGGAACCTCCAGGGCGGGCTTTAAGACACGTACTGGGCTCCTCCATAGGTCAAGACCTCGGTGACTCCCCAGCCGATGAGGTTTCCCCGGAGGCCGCAGGCGGCGTCTCCGCTCAGCGCCGCCATCTCCGCGGCGCCCAGCGCTCTGTCCCACACGTTGAAGCCGGTTAACCTTCCCGAGAAGGCCAAAGCTTCATCAAACCCCCCTCCGAGGCAGCAGCCGTTCTTCTCCTGGCCCAGCTGCCAGATGCCCCCGTCGGGGATGGCGTGAGCACTGGCCACGTCCCGGGCGGTGGCCGAGAGCTCTCCCTTCACCCACAGCGAGGCGGAGCCGTTGCCGGAGCTCCAGGAGCCGCAGAGGTGGATCCACTCCCCGGGAACCACCGCGTTCTGAACGGTTACCTCGTGCTGCTTGCCACCCACCAGCAGCACGGCCGAGTCCCTGCTGAGGTAGAGCTGGATTTCGTAGGGATTGAACTTGGTCCCGTAGGAGAAGACGATGGTTTTGTCCAGAGCCTCGGTCACCTTGATCCAGATGCAAGCAGTGAAGGAGCGAAGGGTCCTTGCAGCCGTTGGGTGGACGCTCCCAAAGATCTTTTTCGAACGCATGGGGAAGAGAATTGCTGTTTCACACCCTGCAAAAGCCAAAGATTGCTAGGTAAATAACAGGCAAAGCCACGCTGAGGTTCTACGCTGCCTGTCTGCCTTGGGAGCTGGGCTGTGTGGGGCAGGTGCCTCCTCTGACAGCTGCTCTGTACTGGGTCACACAGAGAAATCAGCCCTTGAATTGTGCAGGGCAGTTCTCTATTTTAGAGCATCCTTGTCTTACCCTCTGTGGTTTTTTCAGTATAGAGTGCTGGAGCATGGCCAGGGAAGGGCAATGGAGCTGGAGAAGGGTCTGGAGCAGGAGTGTGGGGAGGAGCAGCTGAGGGACCTGGGCTGGTTGAGCCTGGAGAGCAGGAGGCTCAGGGGAGACCTTCTGGCTCTGCCAGCTCCTGACTGGAGGGTGGAACCAGGGGTGTCGGGCTCTGCTCCTAAGGAACAAGTGACAGGATAAGAGGAACTGGCCTCAAGGTGCCCCAGGAGAAGTTTAGGTTGGAGTTGAGGAGCAAATTCTTCCCCTGGAGGGTTGCCCAGGGCAGGGGTGGAGTCCCCATGATCCCTGGAGGGGTTTCCAAGCCCTGGAGCTGTGGTGCCCTGGCAGTGCTTGGGGATGGTTGAACTTGATGATCTGAAAGGTCTCATCCAAAAACAACTATGCTGTGATTGTGTGAACAGCAACAGGATGGGTTCAGTGATCAAAGGGCAGGTTTAGATACCTGGGTCATTTAGATCCTGGGACAGCAGCATCCCATGGCTGCTGTGGCTGGGAAAGGAGCTGCTGGGTGCAGTTGTGTCATGAGCAATGTCCTGTGGTTGCCCCATGGATAACAGGGCAGCAGAGAAGGGATGGGGGCTGCAGAGCAGCAGGCACAGGGAGTGTTGGCAGCAGCCCACTGAGATGGGGATGTGTGTGTGTGTTGTAACAACTCCCTTTTTCCCTTTTCTGTCCCTGCTGTGAGGACTGTTGGTCAGCTGCTTCCACTTGTGCTGATTAATAGAACATCTCTCCAATCAATATGTTGATGATAGAGGTTTGATTAGTGAAAGCAACTAACAGAAGCTTATGCAGCTTGGAAAAGTAATGTAAGAGAAGTGTTCACTGCCCCCCCAGCTGGCTTTGCTATTCCCTGTGCTGTTCCTTAGCTGGAAATCATAATCTAGGTGAGGAGGGGTGGAAAAAGCAGCCTCCTTTCTATAATTAAGCTGGTTCATTTCCTGTTTAAACAAGCTGGAGGATCTGAAAGGTCTCAGACCTGTGTGGAAACTTCTGCTGCAGTGGATGAAGGACCCTTTGTGTCCTCCAGGATCACGCTGCTGTGTTATTCCCCAGGCTGCTGCTTTGCAGCTTGGAGCAGATCTTACTGGTTTTTTTTTTCCATGGCCCTTCTGAGGGGCAGGGGCAGCGAGAAAAGGTTGGGGATACTCCTTAAAATGCTACTTAGGAACGCTATTGTGGGAAAGCTTTTAATTACCAAGCTTTCAGGCTTTATTATCAAGGCCTACATGAAATTAAAACCAGCCTCGCTGAAGAACAAGGAGTGTGATTAGGAAATCCCTCAAGAGTATGGCTGGCAGAAAATCAAGATGGGAGAAATTAAAGTCAGTTGCTAAAAATTCCCTTGAAGAAAAAAGGGGAAAAAAAAATACAGAGTGACTCTGGAAGTACTTAAAGTATCTTTTAAATTAAAAACAATGATGTTCTGTGTAAACTCACGTAGGAAGCAGTGGAAATAGTCTGGATTTCCAGTGATGAGGCTGAGATGCATAATGCTGATGGAGTTTTTTACTCTCACCTAGCACAGTTACTGACTGTGAGGCTGGCCGTGGTACAGGGGAGAGATAAAGGGTGAGATCATCCTTTTTGGAAGGCAAAATGGATGTGTCTGGGGTGAAAAAGGAATGTGCTGTAGCATTTTCTCCCAGTACACAAAGATGACTGAAGTGTGATGATAAACACAAGGAGTCAAAGCCATTTCCTTGTGAATCTGACTCCTGAAGGATTGTAAAACTCTTTGATGTCAATCATTGATAGTGATAGTAGTGATAGTGATCTGGTAGGCAGAGTTATGTTAATTGCAGTCATATTGTGCATTTTGTGGCAGTTTTGCTCCTAATTTTAGTTAGATGGGGGGTCTGCTCTGCCACACCCAAGTTGCTGTAGCTGCTTTTTGGATGTCCTAGAATCACAGAATGGTTTTGGTTGAATGAGACCTTTCAGATCACCATATCCAAGCATTAACCCAGCACTGCCAGGGCACCACTAACCCATGGCCCTCAGCACCACAGCTTGGAAACCCCTCCAGGGATTCCACCCCTAGCCTGGGACAGCCCTGGACACTTCCAGGGAAAGAAATTGTTCCTCAGCTCCAACCTCAACCTGCCCTGGGGCAACTTGAGGCTGGTTTCTCTCATCCTATTGCTTGTTACCCTACCCCACCTGGCTCCAACCTCCTGTCAGACACATGACAGTGCACAGAAAAGCTGACGTGGGATTTTTGCTGTGAGCTCACTTTTTTTATGGCTTGCTGAGCAATGCAAACATTCTGGAAGAAGGGGAAAAAAAAAATAAAAATAATCCCACACCACCAACACCACCACTGCCAGAGTGTTGCTCATTTTTCCAGCCTCGAGGAAATGCTCTGTCCTGACAGTGGCATGCAGTGAATGTGCCCTCCCTGCTGTGGGAAGCATGCTCAGCTTGCTGACATCAGCAGCCTGTCCTCAGATGGAGCTCTGGGGAGACAATGTTTAGTGGAGGATGAAGAAGGAACGGGGCCGTGAGTGAAGAGGACAGCAGAGCTCAGTCACTAGTGTGTGCACACAGGGATTTTACCAGCAGGGGAGGTAAAAGGTGAGAGAACATCTGCTTGTTTAAAATGCATTTGCTGCTCTCTGTTTGGATCTGGGAGAGCCTGGGGATCCTGCCTGGCTTTGCCCCGTGTAAGGGCTTTGATTACTCCCTTCTCTGATCCCTCAGCACCTCTTTTGGAGCAGTTGATGGGTACAGGCTGCTCGGAGCTGCTGTGCTGGCTCTAGGAGCACTTTGATGCTTAAGGGGGTGGTTACAGGACATCCCTTTGCACAGCCCCACCAGGCAGATCTCTCTGCTAAAACCCGGCGTGCAGGGGCTTACCTGCTGGCAGCAAGTGCTGGGCTGCCCATTTCTGCGATGCCTTCAGCTCTGCCCTGGTTTGCTGCAACTCCTTCCACAGAGAGGTCAAAAGGAGACCGTCTCCTCCACCGGGGCTGAATTTATCCTGCTGAAGAGCTGTCTCCTGAGCCTCTGCCTCCTGAGCCTCTGCCTCCGACCCCCTCGGCCAAGCGCTCTCCAGCCAGCTGAGCCTGCTGGACACGTTGTGGCTCAGCAGCAGAATGTGCTCCAGAAGCTTTTCTTGCTCGGACTCCCGAAGCCTCCTGGCTTCTTCAGCTCGGTCACCGCATCTCGCAAGCGCCTGCTCTAGCTGGGACACGACGCGGGAGGCGATCTTCTCGGCCGTGGCAGCGAAGGTGGTGGTGAGCTGGCTCAGCTCCGCCTTCAGGCTCTGCACGTCCACCTTCAGCGTCTCCTCCACCGCCTGCAGCATCATGTTCTCCTTCATCTGCGAGTTCTCCAGCATGATGAAGAGCTTGTCCCACTTGCTGTGCTCTCGCTGGCAGTCGCACGAAGCAGCTGGAAGGGAAGATACAGATGTTGCTACACTTGGTACTTACTCGGTTTTTAAGGAGTATTTGACAAAAACCCGGCGCTGGGCAGGGCTGATGTGCTCCAGGCTGTCAGCGAGCTGCCCTCTCTCTGTGTACTGTTAACCACTCTAAACCCGAGCAGCAGCCTTTTGCAGGGCAAACAAAGGAAAAACAAAAGAGTATCAAGTAAATGCCAAGGCAAGTGCTTTAGCGTTTGCTGTCCCTAATAATCTACGGGTGCCAGCACGTGTTTCTTCCTCTGGAAAAAAAAATTAATATATTTACTTTTGTGATAAAGGCAACAAAGAACGCGACGCTGCCCTCCATGCCGACTTAGTTTAAATCTACTTACTTTCCTCAGCGCCAAGAGCCGGACCTTCAATCTCATTATCCAGGTTCACGTACATGAGATCATAGTCCTCTCCTTCATCCAGAACCGCGGCTGCAGCCCTGAAAGCACAGAAGAGCGTGAGCAGAGCGAGGATGCCCCGGGGCAGCATTCTGCGAGCGGCTTTGCTGGGGGTGGCAGCGATGCCCGGAGCCCAAACCCGACTTGCGGGAGGCTGCGAGGGGAGAAGCTGCGAGCGATCCGCGGCCAACCCCCTAATAAACCCTCCGAGGGGCTCGGCTCGAATGAATGAGCGATGCCGGTGCCAGCGGTGTAAGGAGAGCGCTCGGGGGTTGTTGGTTTTGGCCGGGAGGAGCCAGGGGGGCGGGCAGCTCGCTCAGCCCCAGCCTCCCGGCCCCGCACCGGGGGGGAGATGCTCTTGCCCGGCAGCCGCTTCCCCTCCGAGGTGGAGATACGGGGGTGGGATGAGGGGGATGAAATCACCGGGAGGTTGGAAAGGCGAGGAACGTGTTCTCTGCACGCTCCTTTGGTAGCTGGTACGTGCCCCGGGCTCTGGTAGAAAAATAAACATCCCTGGAGTTGGTTTGGACACACGTGCAGGGTTTAACCTAAATGTTGTAGCTGCTTTTTTTGGGGGGGGGATTCTGTGATATACTCACAGTTTACTGCTTTAAGCAATAAATGAGAGCTCATACAGACAGCTCGTCAGATTTTTTTTGCTTTTTTTAGCCCAAAATTAGCACGGCGACCACCCTAACGATGTGGCTGATGCTGATGAGCTGCCTGAGCAGAGTTGCTTCTGTTATCTTTGGAAAAACAAAGCGAGGCTCTCTTGGCTTAGCCTTTAATCTACAGCTAACAATTATTGGTGTTGATCTGTTTTGAATTCCTGAAATTTATCAGCTCAAGGGGTCGTTGGTTATTTCAGAGCTGCGGTGTTGAGGTGAAATTAGGGGCAATATGGTGAGATTATCGATTGGCTGAGAGTCGGTGAACAGCAAAAAAAACCAAGGAAAACAATATAACTGCATCCCACTTGCAGTCTGATTTGTGTTTGGGGTCTGGTTTAGCCCCTTATTGCTCTCCATGGATTCTGTGCTTCTGTTCTTGCTTATTCTGCCTCAGACACCCAGGCCAGGAGTGGGAGATGAGGCAGCAGTGATGGCGTGAGTGGCTTCGGCTCCTGTCTCCTCCTGCACCAGGGACCAGGAGGCACTGCTCAAGAAGGGAGTCTGTCTGAACTTTGTGAGGTTCCAAGTGCAAAGTCCTGTACCTGGGTCAGGGGATTGAGAGCAGCTCTGCAGAGAAGGATTTGGGAGTAATGAGAGGTGAGCAGCTGGAGCTGAGCAGACCCCATGTGCTGGCATCCTGGGCAGCACCATCCCAGGGGAGGTTGAGGTGGTTCTGAGCACCCTGTTCTAGTTGCAGATGTCCCTGCTCCTTGTAGGAGGTTTGTAATAGATAACCTTGAAGGATCTCTTCCAACCCAAGCTGGGTTATGACTCCTACGTGCCAAACTGTCTCGGTGGGGTTCCTGCCACTGTGGAGCCTCCAGCTGCTCTCCTGCAAACACAAATAATAAATAGCAACATCAAAGCAGTAGATTAGAAACCTCAAAAGCTGTAGAGGTGAACATTTTGGGGGAGGTATATTGCCTAAGGAGTCATCTCAGGGGAATAAGTGTAGTCCTGGGGCATGTGTTTTTATCTTTGAATACTCATTTTGGAGCTTATGTCCAAACACTGCTGAGCTCTCTGTGCTGCTGGGTTGGGCAGAGCAGAGCTTGAGCACCAGGCAACCTTTGCTGCTTGTTGTGAGTGCTGGGAGCAGGACCAGGATGTGTCCCAGGGTGAGCTGAGACTGTCACAGCACATGGTTGTGGTTGCTCCTGAGGTATGTGCTACCTCCTCCTCCTCCTTTCCTGAGCTGCAGCCAGCAAGGCAAAGCCATTGAGTGTCCCCAACCGTGCGTGAGTTTCTGCCTAAATTGTGCAATTCCCAGTGTGTGGTCTGCTTGGAAAGGCTGAGCAAAGCTAATCTGGAAAGTATCGGGGGTAAGGGTGGTAGAAGGAAGAAGGAAAGAAGGTAATTAAGTTGCTGAGCATAGTGTTTTTCCATTCTCAGACAGCAAACATGCTTTTCAGGCTCTTAGTTTAGACTGAGACAGATGAAGCAAGATGGAAAAAAAACCTGAGTTCCTTGGAACTGGGCACGGCATCACCTCCCAGAATCGCCCAGGTTGGTGAGCTGGGTGTGTGCAGATTCCTGAGAAACTGAAAAGGTGGGACCAACAAATGGCAGAGGGCTTAGAGCTACCTCAGATTGTGAAAATACAAGCAAAAGAGTGAGTTGGGTTGTGCTGTGAGGCCTTTCAGGAGTCGTAGGAAGAACAGTGTCCTCTGGAGACATTCCAAACCCCCCTGGGGCATGTTCCTGTGTGATCTGATCTAGGTGACCCTGCTCTGGCAGGGGGGTTGGACTTAAGGAGCTTTTGAGGTCCCTTCCAACCCCTTGCCATGCTGGTTTTTTTCTGTGTTATTCTGTGAACAGACACCAACTGGGCTGTTGGTGTGTCTACAAGTTTGTGTACACCTGGAATTCAACTAAAAGCGATTCCTGGTCAGGGAGGTCACTCAAATATCACTCCCAAGTGATGGGGCTGCTGCTAAGTTGCTGGTACTTCTCATTTCTCTTGCTTTGGTGAATACAAACCAGTGATGTTCGCTGCAGGAATCTGCCCCAGTTTGCATTTCTGCAGAGTATTTGTTCTCAGGGAAGTTTTGTGGCCACGATCCATCCTGGCGTGTGGAGTGAAGCTGCCTCCCTCCTTCCCTCCTCCTGCTCCAAGTGCTCAGATTGAGTCATTAGTCTCACTTTCCAGATCCCTTGCAGCCTGTGACATCCCAGCTTAGGCAATAGCGTGGCTCAGGTCAGCAGCCCCCCTTTTTCCTTGTTCAAAGCTGCCAGTTTTTGTTGCAGTTCCTTCCCTCTACACGTTTTCAGCTGAGATCCTGCAACAAGGGAATTTCATCTTTTGCAATTCCTGCTGTTGCTGAAATTCGACTGGAGCTCTTGGGCTCTGTTCCATAGGGGCAGAAAACTTTCAGGGGAAGCTAAACACGTGTAAGCTCAAAGAAAAGGCTTATTCCTGTAAGCAGAAATCTGGAGAAGATAATTCTTAGTGGGTTCTGCTACAAAAATCATTCCATTTCAAGTGTAGATGTGAGTGTAGAAAAGCTGTGTCCTGATTTGGGGTGCATTGCTTCTTTCCGTGAATCCCACAGTATGTTCAGAGGTCTCTTAAAAAAAAAAAAGGCGTTGTTTTTTTTTTGTTTTTTTTTGTTTTTTTTTTTCAGACTCATTTGTAACATCAGGAAGGGATTTGCACGAAGAACGTGGATTGAAAACAGCCAGGAGTGAGCAGCTCGCTAATTGGGTTAGGGTAATTAATCTGCAAATGCCTTTCCTTTGCAACTGGCCTTTGCAGACAGGAGCTGGGGGTGGGGTCTGGCCCCTGCCTTCAGTGCTGCAGGGGTCGCAGGGAGGGCTCTGGGGCTGCCTTCAAGGAGAAGCTGATGATTTTTGAAGCTTCAGGACAGGCTGCAGGAGCGTGGCTGGCCAAGCCACACAGAGGCATTTCACCAGGAGGTCCATAAGGACCCCTTAGGGGTCATTGCAAGCTCTTGGACTCAAAGTTGTCTGAACCTGCAGTGAATGAGATGACAGTTGCTTGGCTCAGAGGTTGTAAGACCTTGGGGTGTGTTTTCTGTGTCTGCCAAAAGCACGACCTGGTCCAGTCTGAACCTTTTTCTCCCATCCACCAAGTGACCTGCTTATCTTCCCGAATGGCAAGGCTTGGAGAAAAAGCAGCAGGCCAGAGAGCGGGTTCCTCTTGGAATCCAAATCCAAAGAGACCTTCAGGAGCTTCAAGGGCTTTGCAGAAGGGAGCCATGCTGCATTGCAACGGGCAGATGTTTTCCATATGTTATTCCAAGGGAAACTTAAATCTATGGAGGCAGGCGTGTGCAGAGAAGTGAGGTTCTGTAGTTTGGTATGAGTCTGGCCTTCGGGTTGAATTATGCACAGACATCTTAAGAGGATGTGTGAGAGAGGGGTTTGAGTGTCTTTGTCTGTCTGCAGTTGACTCTCTCTGCCTCCTTTCTATTCCTGGAAATGGCATCCTTAACTATTTACAGTCAAATTTACTCTCATGCCTGTTTAGCTCTCTTGCTAACCAGCTATTCTTTCCATATGCTGCTGATTTGATTTGAAAGTCTGAATCTCAACAAAGGAGAAATGCAGCTTTGATGTGCTTTCTAGCCACCTTTTTTCTTATGGGTTAATTTAAATCACACTCAGGTTTGCTCTAGGACTCGAGTCCCATCCAAAGCTGAAAGCTCATTAAGCAGCTTTAGCATCACAGAATTGTTTGGGTTGGAGAGATCTTTCAGCTCATGGAATCCAACCAGCACTGCCAGGGCACCACTGCCCCATGGCCCTCAGCACCACAGCTCCAGGGCTTGGAAACCTCTCCAGGGATCACAGGGACTCCATCCCTGTCCTGGGCAGCCTGGGACAGCCCTGGAGTGGAAGAAATTGTTCCTCAGCTCCACCCTAAACCTCCCCTGGGGCAACCTGAGACTGTTTCTTGTCCTGTCTCTTTTTCCTTGAGAGAAAAAGCTTCTCATGACACTGTACTTGAGAATGAAAATGATAATTAATGGGATTTTAATTCTTTTTTGTTATTATTTTACATCTACATTGTTACACCTGCAATGATTCCTTCTATTCAGGTTATTTATTTGTCTTCTTGGCACAACGTCTGTTTTTCTACAGCGCATTTCACACCTCCTTGGTTTGATACTGATGATTCCTAAAAACTGGTGCCTCCTGGCACGTGCTGATGTTCTGGGGCTCTCTCTGGCTGCAGGGGATGGCTGGAGCTGTTGGTCACTGGCCTCTCATTTGCTGTGTTCCCAGGGAACTCGCTGCTGCTGCGCGTCCTGCCCGCTCTGTACGAGAAGCAACCTCAGCCCATAAACCTCCATCTGAGGGAGCTGGTGGCACTGATGGCTCAGCTGGACCAAGCCGAACAACACCATCTCCTCAGGCTCCTCCAGATCGTGGCCAGGGAAAGAGAACTGGGGGTAAAACCTGGAACATCTCCCTGCTAAAGGCTGCACCTCCTCTTGGAGGGGTTTATCTGTTGCAGATGGCTTGGCGAGGTCTGTCTGCTCGTGGCTCCCCAAACAGCAAGGAGCCCCATGACAGGCACGACAGTGCTTTCCTACACCAGTTCCCTGGGAATTCTTTCATTCCAGTCCAAATTCTCCCTCTAATCATAAAGGAAACACAACGATGACTCTGCTGGACCAAAAAGTTGGTGTTAAACCAGAAGTGTTCTCAACCTTTTCTTTTTGGCTCCTCCTCTGTCGGCTGACCCTGAATTCCCATAACTGTGATGCTGTTAGAATATATGAACTGTGATAAAATACATATCAGGGAAGGCTAAAATGAGTTAGGAATTGATTAGAAGTGAGCTGGAGATTTAATTATCTAAAGCCAAGTACATCATGCTTTGGAAACTGTGTTAGGATTGGGCACGAGGAGACCTGCTTTTGGGAGTGTGGGCAATTCCTGAGGTCCTGAGAAAAGAAAAATCAACAGTAGATAGCATCTTCTCCTTGGTAGCTGAGGAAGCTTCATCATAACCCATGGTTCCAGATGAAATAGAGCTGCTTTGGGAAGCCAGGAGGGGGTTGGAGTGCACCACTGGCTATTGCTGTGCTCCTCAGCAGAGCAGGCACATTTGAAGTTGTTATTATTATTATTATTATTATTATTTATTACTACTAACAATTTATCTAGCCGTCCACCTGCAGTATTTTGCTGGAGCACTAGATACTGACTTGCAAAATGTCCTCATCTGAAAAGACCAGATGAACAGGTCACTTCATGCCCCGTTGCTGGGTGGGAAGGGCTGTCCCAGAGCAGTCCCACTGAAGCCGGGTTGTGTTTGTTGGTGTGTGGATGTGAAAAGTGATCCGTTGGTAAACAATTGTACAAATCACATCCTGTCCTTGAGATGATGTTAAGGATTACACCCTCAGCCTCTTGAAAATGGTGTTGTTACAAGAAAACAACTTGCCTACAGCAGATTTGTTGCTTTGTTGGGTTGGGTTTTTTTTGCACAGTGAGGATCCTGCCTCTTTTTTTTTTTTTTTTCCTCAGATCCAGCTCTTGACCTTGTCACGTTAGTTATTTTCTGGTGGAAACCAATAATTTCTACTTGTACTTAATTTACTGTATCACAGGGGCAGAGTAAGCCTGATGTTGTTTTAATCAACAAAGCCCAGGACTGGCCCAGAGCAAGGGAAATGTTTGGTGAGGATTTTTTTGGTGGGGTTGGTTTTGTTTTTTTTTTCTCTTCTTGAACAACTGTGCTTTTCCTTACTTCTATATGCATAACTGCAATATTTCAAGGCTCCAGCTTACCCTTGTTCCATATGTTGAGCTGAACTTTGACTGACCTCAGCAGCAGCTCCATGCAGAGGTCAGCGAGGGTGGAGAACTATTTGACTAAATCAAAGCCTAGTGGTTTATTTTTTATGACTCCGTGGTAGTGTCTTTTGGTTCTGTGTGTTCACAGTTATAAAACTAGGCTCACCATTTGTTTGTCTTTTTTTTTTTTTCCTTTACTAGGTGCTGAAAGAGTGTGTTCCATTTCTCTTTGGACGCTTGAGAGACCCCAACCACAGCGACATCATCCTAAACATACTTCTAGAACTCTCCAGCTACGAGCCAACAGCCTTAGCTGCTTTTCTTCCCACGCTGAAAGAAATTGGTGAGACTTTCCCAAGCCTGATTGGGCAAACAGCAAAGATCTTTGGAGCTGTTGGACGCGTTGATGAGGTGAGTTTATAAACACAAGTTGGTTGGTTTGGGGGTTGGGTTGGTTGAGGGATGTGGTCTTGCTGCCCTGCATCACCTGAGCCTTTCCACGAGTGAAAACAGCCTCAGGTTGCACCAGGGGAGGTTTAGTTTGGATATTAAAAAGAAATTATTTGCTAAGAGAGTGGTGAGGAACTGGACCAGGCTGCCCAGGGAGGTAGGTGATGGAGTCACCATCCCTGGAGGTATTTAATAAACAAGTGGATATAGCACTTGAGGCTGTGGTCTGGTGGTTAGAGAGATGTTAGGATGAAGGTTGGACTTGATGATCCTGGAGATCCTTCCCAGCTATGGTGATTCTGTGATTTCTTGTGACATATAATATATATAAAATATATAATGTGACATTATAACTGCTGGTCTTTCACCTTCTGCTTATGAGTTTTCCCTCTTTACCTTAAGGAGTTTAAATTTGATTTCAGCACTTTGTGGCCCCCAGTTTTGTGGAGGTGTGAAGAGCTACTTTGGTGGGACACTCCTGGACCCACCACTGCCTGGGGCTGCATCAGCCCAGATGTGGTGACCGAAGGGTCCTCATGGCTCCGGCATGTTTATTAACTCACACAGTCCTCCCTTCCCCTTGCAGAGGTTTTCTTTCCTTTACTCTGGCAGCTCCTTGTGCAGATTGCACCCCCCAAGAGAGCCAAGAGAGGGGTCGTGTCTGAGGATGTTTGAAAGGCAGAAAGCAGCCTCTGATTTCTCTGATCCCTCGCTTCGGCGCAGACAAGCAGCCTGCGATAAAATAAGCAGGAACACATCTGGCACCATAAAATCTGGACAGATCTTCAAGGCTCGGTATGGAACAAGAAAGAGCTAAAAGGATGCTCTGATCTAAAAGCCTGGCTGCTGTCACAGGCCTGACCACAGCCACTCCATTGAGATCAGGTCCAAGGAGGAAGGAGCAGGCAGCAGAGCGGTGGATGCAGCCACGGGTGCTGCTGATGGTCTCCTCTCAGCCCACCCAAAAACCTCTGCTGTCACTTCTCCCCCTCTCCCTCCCCATGGAAGAGAGATGTGAATTGGCATCCCCTTCCCAGGCAAGCAGAATGAGTGGGAAATGAAATGGCAGTGGGTTGATTTATTGGTATTTTCTTTCCCGGGGAGATTTACTCGGGGAAGGGAGGTGGCAAGGGCTGAGGCTTGGCCCTCTGTGGTATAGCTCACACATAGGAGCAGAAGATCCTTTCTGCTGGCTTCTAGAACTAACCTCTCGTGCTGTCCCTGAGCTGCTCTCTGCACCTTGGCACTTCAGACAGACCCCTGGAGAGATGAGAGCTCTGGCTGAAAAGAGATCCCTTTATTTTAAAGGTTGCCCCTTGTTTATCCTCACCACTTGTGCTGATGTCAGCCATGGTCTCATGGGTGAAGCTGAAATCAGAACTTGTCCCTTTAACCATAAATTTGTACAAAGAAAAACACCATCTCGGGGCACAGGTCAATTGAACGTTGTAATCTTTTTTTTTTTCCCTTTTTCTCCCCAATACCTGCCTGCTTTGAACCAACTGGAAACCAGAGTTACTTCTGCAAGCCTCGTGATCCCTTTTGCAGTCTCCCGAGCCCCATTTTAAGATACAACAAAACACTTTGCCCCACCTCATTGCTGGCATTTTAGATCCTTCCCCTCCAGGCAGATGTAAAGCCACAGAGAGCGAGGGATGCTCGTGGAAAAAAATACCCACATGGATGCATAAAATAAGCATAGTGAAAATAACAATGGGTTGCGTACATCCAGGGAGGCTCTGTGAGCATTTTTTTGGCTAGAAATTGTTCTGGGGGTGCTTTCATCTCGGGCTACATTGCCACCATCATTTTGTTTTGTATCACAGTTACGTATTCTATTACTGGGTAGAGTTTATTGTTCTTTTACCTCACTCCAGGCGAGTAGCAGCAACTTCAGCGTGGCTGGAGATGCTCCAGCTGGATCAAAGTGACACGAAACCGGTCAGGGTTTCTCTTCCAGTTTACGTCTGCTGCACGGTTTGTTTAGGAAACAAAGATGTGTTTTAAATGTTAATTGAGCCGGTGTTTATCTCTTGGAGGAGGGGATTGTCTTCCAAATAAACTGGTGAACGTGCACCAAAAAAAAAAAGCCAACCTCTTGCAGAGAGTTGAGGGAAAAACTCCATCACAACATCCCAGGCAAGGACATCTCTCTGGTTGTTTTACCTCGTGTGGCTGAAGGGGAACAATTTGTCTGATAGGCTTTTCTCAGTTGTCTCTGTCACAGCAGGGTCCTCTTTTGTTTGAAATAAATAGACTTCTTCCTCACAAAAACCTCACTTGTGATGCTCGGGCCGTGTTCTGCCAGAGTCCCATCCCCACCCTCTGTATTTTTATGGCCCAGCTGTATCTGGAATCAAACTTTCAGCAATTAATTTTTTTTTCTCTCCTGTTACGAGGATCATCCTGATCCACTCAGGACAGTTACAACAAACCAGATTCCTGATGCATCCCAGGCTCTGTAGTGCCCAGCAATAGGG
>VYZU01087974.1:0-17361 GCA_013401355.1 Ceyx cyanopectus | reverse complement strand
CCACAGCTATTTCATGGATCAAATTAAGTTTTATTTGGGCAAATTACAACCTTTCTTACAGTTGGGCCTTTGTGAAACCATTCCTTTTTAATAAAAGCAGGCATTTTTGGCAAGCACTCTTCAAGTGTGCATTCCCAATAATTGCCTATACTGTTGCTATTCTTTCTGGGATATATGCAGCTAATTATCTTCTCCTATTTAGGATGGGCTCAAATGAGTGGTATCTTCCCTTTCTTCCTCCCCCATACCTCCCTTCTGCTGGAATTTCTTATTGCTTTCTGGATTTATGAGCTTGGCTATGGAAGTTAGTTGGGGGGGTGTGGAATATCTTCTCATTAAAAGCAGGAGTGCCTTTCCCAGAATTTCTTGGGGAAATGTGACTCTTTCAGCCACCCTCCAGCCCCAGCCTGGGGAGGATTTGAGGTTTAGGGGGGGTAAAGCTGAAAACAAAGCTCTCAGAAGCGAGATGGACCCTGGTGCTTGTGTGAGGGGTCTCTGGGAGGGGTGTGTGTGTAAAGTGCATCCTATTTAACTACTCAGTGTGAGAGCTTTGGGGGTTGCTCATCCTCACCACCAGGTTTGCCAGAAATCAAATCAAGGTTGCTGAAATGGCAGGGATGGATGGGCAGGGTGGCTTGTTCCCATGTTTCCTTGGGAAACTCAGAACTGAAACTCCACCAGCTACTCCCTAGTTTTGCTTCATGTTGCTCTGCTGCTTTTCCTGCCTCTTGCTTTCCGCCTGCTCTTGGGCCAGCCTTCCAAGCTACTTTTTTTTTTTTTAACTTTTTTTTTCCTGGGAATAATTTTTCCCACAGTATTTTCAGCCTGGACCAGGAAACAGAGGAAATGTCCTAAGTATTGTCTTCCTTAGGTAATGTTGGTGTGATTTCTAGCCCTCCCAGAGAGAGATAAACAGCAGAGCTGCATCCAAGCTCCCCAAACACACAGCACGAGACCTCTGCAACTTTTAGACTCATCTTTCTTGACACAGCAGTACCTCTGGGTGTGGGAAGGGTGCTCAGCCCCATCCATGGGTGGGACAGGGCTGCTGGAGCTGTGGCTGTAGAAGTTTTCAACCCATTACATAAAACTTCAGAGCTTTTTGTCGCTTTTCCAAATCCTTCTGGGCACTATTGTCAGAAGATCAAGAACTATTATTTAGCCTCCCCAGTCACATCTGGATGCTGTTTATGGGATTGTGTTCAGCATGATCACATCTGCAGGAGAGGGGTTAGCACTGGCAGTGGGAATTGGTCTCTGGGATGCCAGACTGTCTCCTGCCAGGGCCCGTGGGCTGGTGGCATCTCCATCCTGCTCACAGCCTGCAGTTCCCATGAAGGGTTCTCAGAGCTTCACAACTGCTGCCAAGTGTTGGCTCAGAGGTTCCTCTCTTCTGTGTGTTGCTGCTTCCCAGCTTCTTCCCTCCACAGCTCCCTGGTGTGGAATAGCCCTGTGGGTTCAGCCTCAGCATCCTCCAGGTGCCAACTGGAGTTGGGTGACAAGCTGATGGCCCCATGATATGTGATGGGACTGTCTGGGTCCTCCACAGTTCCCCTAGATAGTGGTTGCTAAATAGGATGGGAAAGAGGGAATGGGATTATTCTGTCAATATAAAAGACTCCAAGAATGTTTGGGTTTTTTCCTCAAATAACAGAGGTATCTCTGACCAGTTGCCTGCTTCCCAGTGTGGCCAGGATGGGGTTGCCTATTGCCAGTGCTGTGTAAGTGTGATAGTGCTGCAGGAGATGCATTTGCTCTGTTCCCAGTGCCTCTGCACGGGGCACCCAGGGTGGGGCAGGAGCCAAATGAAATGGCCACAAAACATAGTTGTCTCCTGCCTGTGTGACCATGTTGTTAGAGGTTGATGTCACTCTGTGACAGGAGATCCCAGCCTGTTTCTGTCCCCAGAACATGCCCTCCACCCTGGCATCGTGGGGAAGACCACATGCAATGGAAGAAAATACAGATGGGAGAGTATGGGAAGAGGCCCCAAACATCCCTTCCCATCCTGGCTGGGGTCTGGAAGGGGGAAGATTCTGCAGCTTGCCTCTGGTTGTCTATTCCAACCATCACCTGCACCTTCCATCACCTTCTGGCTTGGGCTGATGTTTTAAGCAGACTGATGCTCTCTGTCAGCATGGGTCTGAGCCCGGCTGTGATGTCACTCAGAGGGGCATCTGGGACATGAGGCTTGACAGGCAGGAGGCACAAACTGCTGTGGGGAGCTAATTGAACCCCTGGCTGTGGTTAAGCATCACCATCTGAAGGGCTTTGTGTAGGGCATGTGCTGTGCCCCCCCCAGGGCAGCAGGGCTTTCTCTTCGGGACACAGAATTGGAACCACAACCCCTTTCTGGGGAAGATGAGTGCAAAGAGCCTCCTCCCAGAGGATGCTGAGGGGGGGAAGGGTGAGAAGAAAACCCCCACTAGTCTCGGGAAATTGCTTTCCTTCCTCTTCTCCTTCCAAAATAGCATAATTAACAGAAATAAACGCTGCAGTGCTGTTAATTTTGAAGGTCTTGGATGCCAAGCTTGAACATGCAGAGCTTGACTGAGCAGGCGCTGGGAACAGTTAATTATTACCCGAGTCTGAGTTAGGCTGAAAGGATTGAAGAATTATGAAACTGTAACGAGGGAGGCCCATTCTTGGCAAACACTGATGTGATTCAAATGCTGGGGAATTCAGAGTGTTTTTTTCTCTTCCTTCAGAGGACTCAGTAAACCGGCCGATGGTCCGGGTCGCATGGGGGGGGATTGAGCGAGACCGTCAGTCCAGGGGAGCTGGTGCTGTAACAGCTTCTGCAGTTGTTCCCCATCACAGCATGGGTTCAAAAATAGCTTTGGTGAGTCGATAATTAACCCATTGTTCCTTCTTCACATGCCCAAAGCGTGTGAATTTCCACACGCGACGGTTTGGTGCTGGATCTGGAGCAGATGCTCTTCCTCCCTGATGGGTTTGGCACTGCTGGAGCTGGGACCTTGCAATGATCCTTCTCTCTGCCTCTGTTGAGGTCTTTGTGCATGTTTTGGACTCACCAATGTATGCTTTTCACAGAGAAGGGGTCTGCTTTCCTATGGAGACAGGTCTTTGGCCTTGGAAGACCAAGAAAAAAAAAACAAAAGCTTCAACAGGGACTTTCAAATAGCTGAATTCTACAGAATTCTCATTTCCCTCATCTTCAGATGTGGGCCATGTCCTGTCTCTTAGAAATCATTTGGGGACAGACTTTTAGCAATGCCTGTTGTGACAGCACAAGAGCCAGACAAGAGTCTTAAACTAAAAGAGGGAGATTGAGACTGGAGAGAAGGAGAAATTGGTGCTGAGGGTGGCAGAGCCTGTGCCAGGCTGCCCAGAGAGGTGGTGGCTGCCCCATCCCTGGCACCATCCCAGGGGAGGCTGGGGGGCTCTGAGCACCCTGCTCTGGGTGCAGATGGCCCTGGACTGGATAAGATTTAAGGGTTCCTTCCCACACAAAACATTCTATGATCCTAGGATTTGTTTGGTGACCTGATGTTCCTCTTCAAGCTGCCCTCCTCACATCCCACCCCCAGCTGCTCAGGGGGCTCTCCCAGTCCCTGTGCTGTGGAGCAGAGGAGGCTCCCTGCAAAGTGACACCCTTTGGGAGTTGAACCCTTGGCATTGAAACTTCAAAAGGTTGGGTTTTTTTCCTCCTACAGATGTCTTTCCTCAGTTCTAGTGAAACAAATGGTGTGGGAAGGCTTTCAGTGCTCTAACCTTGGGTGTTTGATGCTTGCCATTCTAAAGTGTCCTTCAAGTCTCTCTCTCCCTGTGCCCATCTGGTTTTTAGCTGCTTTGCCTGCAGCTCTTCAAGGAGCAGTTGCATGTAGATGGTCTCTTCTGCTTTGCTCAGTGTCTCCCACCAGGAAAGTCCCCACTGAGTTGTCTTCTTGCTGCATGCAGTGAACTGCACAAAATGCCCCTCTGGCCGTTGCTTCTGGTATTTCCCAAGTGCTAATCCTCCTCTTTCCTCCCCCAGTTGGTTGTGGTGTTTGCAAAGTAATCCCCTGTAGAACCTCCCCTCTCCTCCAGAAAGTGGCTGGAAGGAACTTGTGACATCTCTGATCTAAAGGACTCCTGAGAACTCTGCTGCTTCCTCATGTGTCTGTGCATCAGAACCTCAATAGCTTGAAGAATACTCAGCTTTGCAGTTTTCACCAGCAGCTTAGTCTAGAAGGCCGGGATCTTGCACATTGTTCCTGCTCCACCAGATCAGAATTTTATGATCCAAAGTATTCTCTTGATTACTTGTGATGTGTTTTAGACTCCTGGACTTTTAGTTGAGCTGATTGCTTCAGTGTTCCCTGCTTCTGTTCTTTCCTCCCCTTGCATCTCTGGGGAAAGATCTGTGGGATCTCTGCATATTTAGTCAGCACTTGGATTTTCTTCTGTGAAGTTAGTGCAAATCCCAAGAAGCAGGATAACAGAAAAACAGAGATTCCACTTCAAAGTGGCTTCTGTGTTGAATAAAATGAGTATTTCTAATCTGGGCAGCTGGTGCCTACTAACCTTGCTTTGAGACTGACTTTTACAGCTTTACACTGTGGCATGTTCTTTGTGACCCTTTGGAGCCTGGCAGTGTCCTCCTCTGCACTGGGTTTGGCTCTTGGGATCTGAGTTGATGTCCAGTGTGTGGTGCCCAGATAGGAACTGACCTCAGTGTTTCTTTTCCCTTAAGAAAAAAGAAACAACATGAGAGCCATGCCCTTGACTTCTTGCATTAGTAAACATCTCACTAAAACACATGTATGAGCTGTTACCAAGCAAGATGAAATGGGTTGTGTGATAATTCTAGAGCTGGCCAAAATGTTTATACCTTTTTGCTCTGAAAACAGGAAAGGTGAGATAAAATTTCCAGAATATTTTTGATATCAACTTAACATTCATCAACTTTAATTTATTAAATATAAATTCATAAAGTTCAGTTTAAGTGTGCAAGAAAGCTCTTGAGTTAAGGTGGGTTTCTGTGGTTTTTTTTATTGTTATATTTTGTTTTGGTTTCCTTGTTTGGTGGGGTTTTTTTGTGTGATGCTGTGAAATGCTTCCTTTAAGACAAATGGTGGTGTGCTGAGGGAAGCAGGTCACAGCTACCCTTTGAGTAAATCTTGGACAGTTGTCCTCTCTACACCTGGATGCCCCCCTTGCTGTGTGTTTGAGCTGGTACTGTCTAATGCACCAGAGAAAGGGAAACAGAGTAAGGCTCATAAAGCCTCTGGACATCACCTCTTGGAGCAGCAGTCCTTGAGTCAACAGAAAACATCTGCAAAACAATCCTGCAGTCCTCCACGTGGGCAGGAAAATGGGATAAGGAAATGTAGCAGATGAACTTTCAAAGCTCAGCCTCCTTCTTACAGGGCTGTGAATGAAAAGGACTGGGAGCAACGTTGAACAAGCTGTTCCCTTGTTACAAAAACACCTCTGGGGTTGTTTCTTTGAGGTGAGCTGGGAAGTGTTCCACCCTGGAGTAGGGTTGTGGGGGTGTTGAGGGTGTACACAAGGGGCTGTGATCTTGTTGTTCCTTCGTAGCAGGGCTCCCCCAGTGCTCAGAAACACCCTCCTCGGTTGCTTCTGGGAAGGCTGGTGGTGCTGAGCCTCCTCCTGTGGCCCCAACATCCATCCTGCTTGAGCAACTCTGATCCAAGGTCAGCATCCCCCCTTCAGGGCTCTGTCTGGGCGCTCCTACTCCGAGGTCACTTGTGCCAAAGCCAGCAGTAAAATAGTGCAGCAAAGCAGAATTGCTGCTTGAGTTGCTTTTTATTCATCAAGGAGGGAGGGAGAAACATCCAAATGGAGCCCCTGCCCCCACAAGTCCTATCCCTGTCTTGGAGTATTAAAAACATCCTGGAGCTGAGACCACGCTTGTGCTTCTGAACGTGGGAGGAGGATTTCTGCAAGACACTGACCCCTTGTGGATTTTCCAAGTGTCTTTGCATCTCCCTTTTTCCCTTCCAAAGGCTAAGAGGGAGGAAAAAAAAAACAAACCAAAATAAAATAATCCCTTTTCAGACCTTCTCGTGGTCCCTTGCAATCCAGAGCTATCAGAAGATTTATTATTAGACGGAGGCTCTGGGGTGATTTATGAAATTACAGCTGAGCCGTATTGTGTGCCGGTTACAAATTGCAAAGATATTCCATGGGACATAAGCTCCAACGAGCACGGGATATATTACACTACAGGGAAAAGGGGAGCTTAAAACCAGCTGGCCGACTGTAACAACTACAGCCACTTCTCTTTGATGAGAGGATGATATACATCTGGGTTTAATACAAAACATGATGGACTGACACCGCGTTTCGGAATATCTTATACAAACTGGATAATTTTTGCTTGGGTTTTTTTTTTTTTTCCCCAGAGCTGTTGCACCATTTTATTCACAGTTATGTTCCTTTTTTTTTTTTTTTCCTGTTTCTTCATGTTTTAGCAACTCCTTGTTCAACTTTATAAAGTGCCAGGGATTGCTTCTTGCTGCCTTTCAGAGAAAGGGTTTCTCTGCACTCTTTGAGTGGCTTGAAAAAGGCAATGCTGCTGTTCCATATGTGGAATCACTGAGCTAAATTGGCTACCTATAAATACATCCCAGATGTTAGCAGGAAAAAAGGAAACTGGAACACATTATCAGGAAGGATGTGTCTTCTTTGGAGTAAATCCCTCCCATGGAGACCCCTCCTCTAGCTGTTAATGACTGCACATCTCCAGGAGAAGTCATCTGTGAGCCCTGTTGTGGTGGGTACGTGCTGGGGGGTGTGATATCCATTAAGGACGCTTCTTAGAACTTTCTGGTCACTGGGAAGTCCCAACAAGCCAGATGCCAAGGGTTGTGTAGTCATGTTGCTCTGAAGATGGACTTGTGCTGGTTGGCAACAGCTGTTCTAAAATCATCTTCTGTTTAAAAAGTCCCATCAGGTCTTGGTAGCTTGTGAGAGGAATTGGTGAGTTGATCAGATTCCTTTCAGGTGCTTTGGTCCAAGAGAACAGCAATGTTTCTGCATGAGCAATCTCATTTTGGCTTGTTAGTAAGTCATGGTGTTTTGTATTTAAACCTCTTGATTGGGAAACACATGGTTCAGAGCTGGTTTTTGTTCCCTGGCCTGGTTGAGTGTAGCTCNCTTCTCGTGGTCCCTTGCAATCCAGAGCTATCAGAAGATTTATTATTAGACGGAGGCTCTGGGGTGATTTATGAAATTACAGCTGAGCCGTATTGTGTGCCGGTTACAAATTGCAAAGATATTCCATGGGACATAAGCTCCAACGAGCACGGGATATATTACACTACAGGGAAAAGGGGAGCTTAAAACCAGCTGGCCGACTGTAACAACTACAGCCACTTCTCTTTGATGAGAGGATGATATACATCTGGGTTTAATACAAAACATGATGGACTGACACCGCGTTTCGGAATATCTTATACAAACTGGATAATTTTTGCTTGGGTTTTTTTTTTTTTTTCCCCAGAGCTGTTGCACCATTTTATTCACAGTTATGTTCCTTTTTTTTTTTTTTTCCTGTTTCTTCATGTTTTAGCAACTCCTTGTTCAACTTTATAAAGTGCCAGGGATTGCTTCTTGCTGCCTTTCAGAGAAAGGGTTTCTCTGCACTCTTTGAGTGGCTTGAAAAAGGCAATGCTGCTGTTCCATATGTGGAATCACTGAGCTAAATTGGCTACCTATAAATACATCCCAGATGTTAGCAGGAAAAAAGGAAACTGGAACACATTATCAGGAAGGATGTGTCTTCTTTGGAGTAAATCCCTCCCATGGAGACCCCTCCTCTAGCTGTTAATGACTGCACATCTCCAGGAGAAGTCATCTGTGAGCCCTGTTGTGGTGGGTACGTGCTGGGGGGTGTGATATCCATTAAGGACGCTTCTTAGAACTTTCTGGTCACTGGGAAGTCCCAACAAGCCAGATGCCAAGGGTTGTGTAGTCATGTTGCTCTGAAGATGGACTTGTGCTGGTTGGCAACAGCTGTTCTAAAATCATCTTCTGTTTAAAAAGTCCCATCAGGTCTTGGTAGCTTGTGAGAGGAATTGGTGAGTTGATCAGATTCCTTTCAGGTGCTTTGGTCCAAGAGAACAGCAATGTTTCTGCATGAGCAATCTCATTTTGGCTTGTTAGTAAGTCATGGTGTTTTGTATTTAAACCTCTTGATTGGGAAACACATGGTTCAGAGCTGGTTTTTGTTCCCTGGCCTGGTTGAGTGTAGCTCTTAGAGCTGACTTATTGGGACTATTTCATGACAAGTCTAGAGTTTCTTGCCATTTAGGGTTAAATTGCCTGTTGTGAATAACCCTGACACATCCATTTCCAGTAAATAGTCCTTCATGTCTAATGGCAACTAAACTCAATCCAGCCTTCCCCAAACTTGAGACAGTGTCCCTGGTTCCCTGCTGTGGTACTCCTGGGCAGAACCTATAAATACTTGCTCTGAGTAGAAATCCTGCTTTCTAGCAGTTCATGACAGAAATATTTGCATTCCCTGACTGCAGGGACTATCCCTGCAGTTTTGGAAGGGAGAAGTTGCATCCTTTCTGTTCCACCTTCATCCTTTGTGTTTCTAGGAGCTGTGCCTTGGGTGGCTGCAATCTCCCAAGCTGAGCTCCTCACCCTTGAGTGAAACCCTCAAAACTGAGGAGAACTGTCCCCCCTGGGAGCTGCATATCTCCTCTGTGGGCCAGCCTTTGGATGACAAAGCCATTATACCTCCATGGCTGGTACAATCCAGCACGCTCCCAGTGCTGGCTTCAGGCCAGGGTGCTCCAGCTCCCAGAAGATCCTGTTTCAGTCACTTTTTTAGAACTCTTTGGGCTAAAGTGTGCTTTGATGTCTGGCAGTCTGGCCCTTGGCACACCCCGTGGTCTGGCCTGGGAGAAGTGCTAGGGAGGACAAAGCATAAACTATAAATTTCTGCATCACCAAGCAATCCTGGCTGAGCCTCCCTGTTCAGCAGGGTTACGAAATAGCGACGTGGCTTTCTCTGAGATACTAATTAGGGATGGACAAACCAAAGGGAAGAAAATAAGAAATCCCTTTGCACTCCTTCTGGGGTTAAAGAAAGTTCAGCTAACTTTCTTCCCTTCCCCTATGTTATTTTTCCCTTCAGTCCAGGCTCTTCTCATCCAGGTTCCAGCAGTGTTGGGACGTGGAGCTGCTGAAGTGCTGGGGCTGTAGCTGTTGCTGCAGGATTTCCAAACCAAGATGAAACAAGCCAGTAACCTAAATCTGAGAGTGCCTGTGTGACTGAGATCCTGCTGGGGCATCCTCACTTTTACAGGTGGGGATAGTTGCTGGAAGAGCAGGGGTTGGTGCTGCACAATTGCTGTGCTCACAGGGTGCAGTGTCTGGGCCACTGTGGCCGTGAACTGGAGGCTACACTTGGGACCTACCCCAGCTTGGCTGATTCCTTCTGTGCCCTCTCCCCTTGCCAAGGTGCTGGACTCAGTGGTGTCAGTGGACTTGGCAGCCTTAGGTTAACGGCTGGACTTGATCTCAAGGGTCTTTTCCAACCTAAGTGATTCAGTGATTCCATAAATCCTTCATGTGTCATAACAAATGCTTGCAAATCCTTCCTGTGCTGCCAATGTTCCCTCTCTACAGCTTGCTGAAGGCAGCAGGAAAGCTTTCTAAATAAATAATACTAAAAAGCAGGGTGAGTGAATGAAGGTGTATTGGTGCACGTGGCTTTGGCTGGGCTCTGCTCATCTCCTTTTCATCAGCAGCCTCTTTGCACAGACCTCCCTGCCACGAGCTCTAAACGCCTGGATTAAACCCCTGTGCTCACAATGGGTTTGTCTCTGGCTAATGAAGCTCTTGCATCTAGTGCAGAATTCCTCCCATGCATTAGGAAATAGTTTTCATTTTTCCTTTGGCACTGCATTTGATAAGCAATTGCCTTTGGCCAAAAGCAATGCCAAGATTGTACTGCTTGTTACAGAGCTAAATATGCTACATTGCAACACATGTAATTGGGATAATTTAACACCCCATTAACAGAGCATAGGAATGGCCCCTTCTCTTCCCATTGTTTGGGTCGACTTTTTATAAATCTTGCAGTCTTTTGGGAGAATAATATTTCTTTTTTTTTTTTTTTTAGTGGAAAAAAATGGTCCTTGTTTAAGTCACTTATTTTGAAACACTGAGCAGAAGGAGTTTTTTTGCAACATGGCTTGGGAAAGCTGCTGATTTGTGATAGGAAGCCATGCCCCAGTTTACCAAACTGGGAACTAATGGGTTATGGTCCACAATTCTACTTCTGGTTTCGGGGGAGTCACTTCTTTTCAAGGGATTGTAAAATAAAGATGACACTTTGAATTTATCTTCCCTCTGTGGGTCTCATGACACCTTTGTCCTTGTCACTAGGAGAGAGGTACTGGAGGTGGCCCTTGCTTGGGCAAAGTGAGGTCAGTGACAGGACTGTCACCACCTCGCATCCCGTGACCTTCAGTGGAGATAGAGAAGGTAGGTCAGAGAGGTAGTTCAGAAGACATGGTTTTAGTCTTCTCTCTCTTCAGAAAGGCTGTTTCAGGGCAATTCCAAATCTTACTAGAAGCAGGAAAGACTGGATGTTGCAAGGGATCCCAGTCTGAAGAAGCTGTATTTCTGGTTGAGCTTTGCTTTTGAGCTTTGGCTTACGGGGCTGGATGTATTTGCATCAGAATGCCAGGTTTCCTGATCCTAAGCAGCATCTCCAAGACCTTTGATGTTCATGAGCGTATGCACGCTTGGAGATGGACTCCTCCAATGTGGTATTGGCAGCAACAGCCAAATCCAGTAGCTAATAATTAAACCTGTTAATCTTCTTGTCATGATTGCAGTGGGTTTGGGTGAGATCTCGATGTGCTTTAGCAGAACATCCCTCCTTTGGCTTAACATGGGCTGGTTGGTAGGTCCCTTTATGGAGGGGTTAATCTGGGTTCAGGTTGGCCCCTTTTCCTCCCTTCTTGCTTGGGGGACCTTCAGGACACTGGGGAGCACCAGCATGGCCACCAAATTGTTCTATGTGTCCCTCCCTTCTCTCTCCAACTCTTGGATAAGCAGCAGCTCTGGCTTTGGGATGGTAACTGCATCAGCCCAATGCATTTTCCAGAAAGTGATCTATTTTGCTGCTGAAACCCTGATTCTAATTAAATTAACATGCAACTACCAAGCGGGTTCTGAAGGCAAAGGGGTGCCTGGTGCTCCTGGAGAGCCAAGCTGAAGACACAGACAACAAACCAGTGGCCCAGAGGTCCCACTTTCCTGCCAGCACCGCTTCACTAATTGAAGGGACAGTTTAATTTTAGCCTTTCTGGTGGTGCTGTTCCTTTCTTAATTAAATCCAGCCCGATGAAAAAGAAGAAAAATTCACTTGAAACCTGCTGATGGGTTTTGCTCATTCAGCAAAGCAGCAGTGGGGACTGGTTTTAGTCTCCCAGTTAGATAGAGCTGTTTCTGATTAGCAGAGGGAAGGCTGCTGGGAAGGGCTGGTAGGTCTGTCTGTGCACACTGCTCTGCCCAAGCCATCTTTAACTAAAGCAGCAAGACCCAGAGAGCTCTTTTATGGCTCTGTGGTGTGAAATGACCTGATTTGCCACAATTCCCCTCATGTTTTCAGCAACACATAGATAAAAGGCAGCGCAGATGACTTTAAAATTCACGGGTATTTCTCTCTTTAACTTGCATCTCCCCCCAGTAGGCTCCTTCCTCTATAAAACACGGGTGAGCCTGTCTCTGCAACTGGGAAAACCCTGCTGAAATCAGTTAGATTGGCTTTGTTACAGCTCCAGGGAAAATTTCTAAACACTTATTTAGAAGTCCTTGCACTTGCCAAGCTGGTCCAAAGCGCTAATCCAAGGAGTTGTGGGTTTGCTGCTCCTGTTACGTGGCCCCCAGTTTGCACTGTGCTTGGTGGGGTGGCACCTTCCCTTCTGAGGGTGAAAACGTGAGCTCTGAGCTGGTTTCCCTGGTCTGTGCTACAGAACAAACAGTGTAGGTTTAAAATCAAACAAAGAAAATAATTCCTTGGCACGAATCAGTTGAGTCCTTTCTACTTGTATTTGAAAAAAAAAAAATTTCTTCCCTTCCCCCTCAAGCAATAATTTATTTTTTTTCCATAGTGTCAGATTCTGTGATTTAATCAATTGCCTTTTGTAAGTTGTAACAAGATGTTTTCTTAAATTTAGCAACTCTTAAAAGCTTTGTTTTGAACTTTGAGCCAATTCTTTGCCTGGCATAAGGGGTACAGGTTCCTTCTCCTACCCCATCCAAATGCTATTTTTGAATAATTCTCCTTGTTTGTTGGGTGGTTTTTCCCAAAATGCCTTGTCAGTGGAAAATTTATAACTACTTAGAACTTGGTAATTTAGATTTTTCTCGGGACAAAAGCAGAGAAGCAAATTGTCAATTTGAAACCCCTTGTTCAGAGTCACTGTTGTGCTTGGGAGGGAGCTCCTATCCCATGGGCTGGTATCACCACTACATGTGAGACTGGTTTCTTGTTGAGGGTGCATTGAAGTCCAGAGCATTCTGGTGTCCTGGGTGGTACTGGTGCCCAAATGGCATCCGTTCACTGTCCCTTGGTTCACTCTTTGGGGTTGGTGGGAGAAGGAAGTAGTTGTGGGGGGATCTTTCTTGTAGAGTGCCTGTGGCACCACCTTTCCCTTCACATCAAGGGTCCCAGGACGTGGGTATCACCACTGTGGGTGTTTGCACCAGCTCCCCGAGCACCTCACCCTTGTGAGCAGCCCAAACCCTCCTCCCAGCGAAGCCCTGGTGGGTTTTGTCACCATCTGGAGCACCTGTCAGACAGGTCCTGCATCCTCGGGTAGCTCATGGCAACGTGTGCTCCCTTGTGGTCTGGCCAGGAACGGGTTTGAAAGGAGCCGAGCTGATTGAGGCCGGGGTGTGAGAGCGAGCCAGAGGCGAGGGGAGCAGCGCCAGCTCCTCGCGGTCTCCTCAGGGCACCGGCCCACTCCTGAGCGGGAGACTGCTGGATCAGGGGCCCTGTGGCTTGTTTGAACTGCCCTCCTGCTCTGCTTGCACACGTCTGCTCTGCTTTGAAGGCTCTGTCGCTTGGATTGGTGGTTTTTTTTTTCCAGTTTGCATCAGAAACGTAGGCCCTGCTCATCTGCAAAGTCTACCGAAGGCTCCTCTTCCTGATGTGAAAAAAAAACAACCCTTTGAAACGGCTCCCAAGGTCTCAGAGGGCTTCTCTTCTCCCGAAAGCTGACTTGCCTGTTGGTTTTGGAGGCCCACGTTGCCCCTGGCAGCCTTCCATGCGTATATTTAGAAAGGATGATCATACCTTCCATCTCAAAAATAACCAAACCTTGATGACTTAATTTAGAGCATGAAAATTAAAAGCTCCCTCTTTGACTGCTGAGCAGTTCAGACTCCTGCAGCCTCTTGCTTGCTCCTCAGCTGGGGAGTTTTCTCATCGGACTGGAGGTTGCTCTTGGTCAGCTTTGGGGGTCTTGTGGGTTATTTGGGAGCAGGATTGTGAACCATGGATCTGTCTCCTCTCTGCTGGCTCTGGCTTCTGTTGGTTCCTGGCTGTGTAGTTGGGCACTGGCATCAGACCCAGACACTAGTCTCATGGGAGACTCTTTGCCATTACTACCAGACAGATGGTTGTTAAAATAAATATATATTTTGAACTTCACACTTGTAGGCTTTTCTGGGGCACCATCAGAGCCTGTACACTGCTAATAAATGGGTTGGCAACCTGCGTATCCCTCATCCCAGCAGAGAAAACCCCATCTCTACAGGGAGCAAAAGTACCCTTCACCCAGGCTGGATTTTGGGCCTTTGCTCCCCCAAACAGTTGCATCTCCTTCAGCAGTTTCTGCTCACGTGCAGTGGGATTCAAGCCAGCTCCAAGCTGTGCTGGAGGCAGGATGGCTGGTTCCCTCCTTGTTGCTTGCTGGGCAAGCCTAACCCAGCTGCTCAGTTCCTTTCCACCTGGTTTCCTTGGTGCATTTGGACTAAGCAGAATCTTGAGGGCTGAAATGGGGTTCCTCAGCTTCTCCTGGCTGCTGGGGGCTTGCCTCTCATTACTTACAAATTGCAGGTGATAACAGGGTGGCAGCTTGGCTAGGTATGGATAAAGCCCTGCTACTGCTCTGAATGCTTTGGTTTCACCTGCTGAAGCTCAGCCCTGCCTAGAGCTGCTGATCACACCACTTTTTTTTTTTTTTACTATTTTATTTTTCCCTTTATCAGCTGGATTATCTGAAGTGTGCTCTGAGTGATTGCCCCGTTGAAAGGCCCCAGAGTTAATTGGCATGAAGAACAGTGTAGTATTATTAGGTGTGCCTTAATGTAACAATCTCCCTTTTCACGTATTTACTCTGTACCACTGAGTAAATGTGGAGATAAAAGGAGGTGGAATTAGCACTTCTCTTGCTTGCACTAAAGCCAAGCTGCATTATTTTCTTTTCTGTGGGTTTAGGTCTAAAAGTAGCTCAGGTATGTGCAAGTTTAAACAAGACGAACCAGGGCCCCATTAAAAATTACTCTCTCCTGGATAATATTCAACACGGGATTAATAGTAAAGAGGCTGATGTCATCTCAAAGCTCCCGTGACCCTTTGCACTTGTTGAGCACGTTGCTGAAGGAAAATGTTTGGTGCACAGAAGCCTCTGTGCTGCTGGAGAACGTGCTGCTGCCGCCGTCTTCCCACAAGCAGAGGCAGAGGTGTTTGGAGCCATGTGCAAGGAAAAAAAAAGTTAATTGGGTATTAAGGGCTTAACCTGAGAAACCACCTTTTCCTAAGAATAACCTCGTGGTGTGACACGGGTGATCCCAGCCACGTCCTGCTCATGGCCTCATGCTTTCCAGGGTGTCCAGCTCTCGTGGCCTCACGGTGCAGAGTGGGCTGTAGCCCATGGTATGGAGCTTCCAGGGGTGCCAGCACAGGTTCTGCTCCCATTTCACACCAGGCTCATCTTGGCTGAGAATAAAAGGATTCTGCAAGCTCTTTGTGGTTTTAGTTGGTGTCAGTGGTGTTGCATGATCCCAGCACTGTTCATGTAGAATATCTCTAGCATTTTAACATTGGTTTTATCTTCTTGGCTAGGTTGGGCTCTTAAACCCTGATTTGTCCTTCAGGGGCTTGGATGAATCTGCACTGCACCAGCTACTGGAAAAGGGCTGGCTTAGACTAAAGCATCCTTCTAGGCTTTGAGGTTACAACCAGGTCCCTTGATAAGGCACTGGGTGTGCTATAAAATAATTATATAGCAACTCTCATCTTCAGCATCTTTACAAACATTAATTAGCAGATTTCATAAGATCAGTTAAGTCGTTTTCCCTGTGCCCGTAGGGACAGGTAAATATTGCAGCTCTGCCTTAGTGCACAGTCTGCAGCATCAGGAGGGCAAGTGCCTGGTGATGGTGTCTGTGTCAGAACCTGTGTTTCCTCATGACCTTGCTCATATGGATTTTTAACTCCAAAAAATACCTGTATTCAGGTTTGCCAGGTTTGTCTCAGGGTTGTGTGTCTGTGTGTATATATATATATATATATATGCACATACGTAGACACAACCCAATGCTGGGTGTAAAAGAGCCTGCCTTGGGGATATGATTATCAGTGCCAGGTCCAGCTTCTGCTCATTATTTTCCCCTGAAAAAAAAAACCAGCCCTCCTGTTTCTTATTTCCATAAAAACTTAGAATACCAGATTGAAAGGGACTTAAAAGATTGGACTAGATAATCCTTAAAAGTAAACTCTCTCTCTCTTTATATATATATAAAATATATATATAGTTTAAATTAACTGACCCAACAACCTGAGCCTTGAAACTGCTCAGTGTAGGGAAATCCACTTCCCTTAAGAGATGATTCCAGTGTCTAATTTGTTTTTATGGTGAAAAATTTTCTTCTGGAGTCCAATTGGAATCTGCTCAGGTGTAATTTGTACCCATTACCCCTTTTCCATGTGGTTCCTTGTAAAAAAAGAGGTTTCCATCTTCTTGGTAGCCACCTTTTATGTCCTGGTACATGGTAATAAGGTCTTCTCCATGCCTTCACTTCACAAGGCTCAACAACCCATTTTTTTTCAGACTTACTTCATATGTCAGGTCTCCCAGTCCTCCAACCATCCTTGTCTGGACCCTCTCCAGCCAGTCTGCATCTTAGAGGTGTGGTCTGTCCAGTGCTGAGTGGATCTTGGAAGTGTAGAGGAGCATGTGTGCAATGGGGTGGCTTCAGGGAACTGGTCCAACCTCTGAAGGAGAATGCAGTGCTTTTTCTAAACCCTCAGTTAACAGCCATTGACTGGAGTCAGTAAAGCAGATTTTTTCCATAGCTTTGTCCCTCTTTAGGACTGGGGCATGTCCACAGCACTGCCAGGGAACTCTGTGAGCTCAGACATAGCCAAACAACCAGCACACCAGCACTGGTCTGCATGTGGGAACAGACCCATTTGACCTCTGCTAAAATGATACTGGTTTCTCCTTTGATAATCCAGATTTTGATAGTGTCCCAAAAGCCTTAGAAGTGGCATTGAGCTGTGCCTCGCTGTGAATTATTCCTTCTGAAATGTTTCTTCTTGGATCAAAATCTCCCTGGAGTAACTTCTCTGAGGTTAGTGGGCTTGACTGCAAAAATCTGGGCTATTTAAGGCTGCAAATCTTTCTGTTCTTAGGAACTTGCTCATGTGTACAAGCAGCTCAGATATAATCAACACTGAAAACATGCTGCTTCTCTTGGAAGCAGTTTACATAACATTTCAGCAGTGTTTAAACTAAGATTTATTACCACAGAAAGGCTGCGAGGTCAGAAAGCAAAGCAATGGTGCCTTTTGATGGAGAGGATGGAAGAAAGCAGCTACCTCTGCTTGCAGTGAGCCTGGAACTGAACCCCTCCATCCTGCTCTGAACCCTGCTTTCTGGGAGGGCTTATGATTCTTCATGGACAATAATGATGCCGGGGTGAAGGTTGGCATCTGTGGTCATCTGAATGTGAAGAACCAAGCTGCAGCTTGATGTGAAAGATAGCTCCTCCTGGGTGGTAATCCAGAAAGGCTAACCAGGGGGTTAGAGAGCTCCACAGAGGAATTACTTACTAAAAATACAAAGTTCTGAGAGTTTGTTTGGTTTGTTTTTAGTTTTGTTTTGGTTTTTTTCTCTTGAGTGGCAGCCTGAACACTTGAAACAGAACAAGTCTGGGAAGTTATTGGTCTGTTTCAGTTGTGGTCAGCATTGGAAATAATAAAAAACACAAAACCAAACCAACAAACCTTTAGAAATGAACTCGAGGGAAATCTTTGTGGAGATTCTTGGATAAAGACTCAAAGTGGCTAAAGATAAACCTCCCCTGTGAGCAGGACTATCTCTGTGTTAATGGCCACGGCATCCTGCTCTG
>VYZU01087969.1:1913-25468 GCA_013401355.1 Ceyx cyanopectus | reverse complement strand
CTTTTCAGTAGTCTGACATAAGAGCTATAGTTTAGATAGTTTAAAAAGATATATATAAAAAATTAATATGAATTCTTTTATAAAATCATTTTTCAAAGGTTACCTGAAAGGTAGTAAACTAAGAGAGCTATTAACCTGAGATACATCAAACCCTGCAACCTAAAGGTCAGAAATAAATCACCCCATACTTATGTCCTCTATTTATTCAGACTCTCTGTATACATGTGAAGTATTCAGAAGCTGAAGCCACACTAATTAAAAGTGTTTTATATAAAATCTTGTCTATATTATGAAATTATTCTGCTTTTTAAACAGATTGTCATTAGATATACTCCTCTTTCTGATGAAGTTGAAATAGGAAGTCAGTTTCTTTTGAGACTTGCCATTTCAAAATGTCAGTGGTAAAAAAGCCAGGAGAGAGGTCTGTGCCCCCACCAACACCTTCTGCCCGTGAGGAGCCACAGTTGAAGTTAATGTTCTCAAACTCGGGAAACACACAGCAACTGAAGTAGTAAGGTTACTGCTTTCCCAAAAAAGATTTCATCTGCTAGAGACATTTATATGCCCCAGAAGGCTTGAAATTCTCTTTTGGCACAAAATCAAAACACTTCTGTAAGTGAGCTCCGATGCATATTAAATGTCTGGTAAAATGATATAGAAGAAGTGACTTTACACTCACAGGATTAAAAAAAACCCTGTTCTGCTAAGTTCTACATGCTACAATAACAATAATCTTTTATGTCTAAGAACATCTACCTTGGGACTGTATTTTCTGTTACAAAGATAATTCAGAGCCCTGTGGCCTTAAATGTTTCTTTAATACACCACCTATTATTATAAAAGGGAAAGGAAGGTCCAGGAATAGAGTGCCAGCAAAGGGGAGTGATAATCAGGTTAAGCAATGCTGGAGGGATTCCCCTCTGCTCTCCCATTCTGAGTGAATCACCCTGCAAACACGATGTTCTGTTGTACCTTCAGTTCATCCTTGCTTTGGAAGTTGTCCAGTAAGTGCTGGAAATGAGTGTCTGACATCTGACGAAGCAAAGATAAAAGGCAAGAGACATATTCTCCCTGTTGACCAAATGAGAAGCTATTTAATTCAGACAATCTTAAATTTCACACATCTAAAACTCAGTCTGGGGTAAGGTATAAAGGGAGGGGTCTGAAATGGCCCCAATGCCTATGAGAGG
Organism: Ceyx cyanopectus; assembly: GCA_013401355.1. Lineage (NCBI taxonomy): Eukaryota > Metazoa > Chordata > Aves > Coraciiformes > Alcedinidae > Ceyx > Ceyx cyanopectus. The sequence continues at coordinate 24,278 of VYZU01087969.1, read as the reverse complement.
AAAGCTGACATGCACAGAGATTAAAATACTGCATGTTAACAGTTCTTGAATTNATGAGGTTAACTGATAGATGGAAACAAAGTTGAGTATAAAAACTTCAGCCTCTGTTGACACTCCTGGAACCTATCCTTAAATTATCAGAGATACAACAGTGTCTGTTCTTATGAGTGTAAAGACANTACTGTTAATCCACAGGAATACAGCTCTTAGAGGCTTCTCCACCTTAGATCCCAGTTTAAATGGTCTTTTAATAAATGTTGTAGTCCAAACAAAAATAATTTAAAATGTTTCATACAGACATTCAAGAATCACCCTCCAAACACGCAGTTTTTTGACAATCCCCTTTTGATAGTCACAGTATATTAAATAACTGAAAAAGGCATGGCTGCAGCTCACACAGACATACCATGAATTACTTAAACTAATTGGCTCTGGTACTTGAAACAGTATAGCAATGACAGCATGGGATCAGTATGGGCTAACAAAAGGTGTCTGGAATCTTGTTAATACTTGGCTTATTAGTGCTCACCAAGTTCTGTGCTGTCATAGCTACAGTACTAACAGCATCCCAGCAGGATATCAGGAATATACTTTGGGTAAGCCTACTTGAGCTAGTTACAGTTCTGGCCTGTGAAACAGATACACCCTAACCAGTTACCACAGTATCCCAAAGTGTTTTCCAAAGATGAGCTCCCCCATTTTACATATCTGAAAGCAAAGCACAGAGAAGTTAAGCGATCTGTCCAAGGTAACAAGCAAGGCAGTGCCAAGAACATAAGGACTATGTCTTTTGACTGCCAGTCCCTTGCACGACACTACATTTTTTCTGTGACGAGCAATTTATTTGGAAAATGTACAAACTGCTTTCTAAGCAGTAACTAAGAAGATTCCACATATCAATGTGCTGTGAAATACAAATTCAGGAACAAATACAGAGGGATTTTATACTTTGGGACTGTCCATCCCATTTTATTTTTTTTGTCTAATTGTCTCAAACATCTACCCAGAAGCTCTGACAAAGGTTGTGCCAATTAACTTTAAAGGGCTCAACTTCACTAGGAAGAATGCTGGGCTCTTATGTGTGAGGTGGCATGCGATAAATAACAGTAAGTCAAATGGTATGAGTAAAAAGAAACGGAGATGTTACTGGATGTTTGCAAGCTAGTGCCTTTCTTGTTTTGTATCAAAGTACATGTCTGAAAACTACTAAATGCCTTGTTCTTTATCAGGATTCTACCATTTGTTACTTTATCTGAGTTAACATGGAAGATCCAACCTCTTACCCTGTGTGAGTAGTGTACATCTGCCCCAACAATACCACTGAGGTTTCAGCCATTTGATAAAAAAAATCAAATCTAAAAAAAGGATGTTCTGAACAGCTTAACATCATACACTGTGAAAAAGCTGCAAAGACTCTGGCAAGCAAAAATAGACTAGAACAGAAAAAGGCAACAAATTCAGAAAAGAGGAAAGCTGAACAGCAAAATTATATTATTTTTCTCCTCTTCCATTTCATGTCAAAGAACAAATTTCTTTTCCTAGGCTTATGCTGGCAGCCTGGACAAAGTGGGGGCTTTTCCCTCTTCTCACACCGAGCTCAACAGCTCACTGCACTTGGGATCTCTTTATTTCTTTTTTCAAAAGTATATTTTGTTTCATTTGCATGAAATAATCAGTGAACCTATACAGAAGCACTCTGGGATGTTAAGGAAAGTGCCTTGCCCACTGAACATTGTGGTATTCTCAGTCTAAGGAATACTCACATAGTCCTTGTTGATCCCTGTTAAGGGATGAAGCCCCAAGGCAATATATGCCTCAAGTTCTAAATAACAATTCTCAATCACTTCTATGAAGACAAGAAAATGATCTGGAAATCCACAACAGCTTCCTGAGCTGCACTGCTTCCTGCAGACCTCACTACTGCACAGGGGAAGGAATGGATTTGTGGCTTATTAAGAGAAAGAAACAAAACCCTGGGCATTCATGCAGCAGAGATGATAATGAGGTGCTGGTGGTGGTGAGGGACTGAACCAAAGGTTAGAGGAGCAGGAAATAGAAACTGATTGTTAGTTACTAACAGTGATTTCTGCTGTGCACTGCGGGCAACGCTGCCCTCTTACCGCCTCCTGAGACTGCGATTTACTCATGATTGTAAGTAGAGTTTGTAAAAGCACATCCAGGAGGCTCTCCACCATCATCTCAACCTCCTCCACGACATCTCCCTCCTACAGTAAGTGATGAGCAAACAGGCAGTTAGAAACTGGAGAAAAAAGAATGGGCAAAGACAATTCTGCTGAGTCAGCCATACCACAAACTAATTTTGATAGAGTGCTCCTTAACAGGGGGTCAAAGAAGTACAATCAAATTCCAGATACTGTTGTGATGTCAGTGTGTGTGTGTGTGTGTGTGTGTGTGTGTGTGTGACCTCCGATGGAAACATTCAGGGTCACATCCATAAAGGTAAATCTATAATCAAAGCTCTGCATACACTGGAGAACACAACAGGATCAAATTATGTTCAGGAACCTTATTCCATGTCAGGATTATTTTAGTTTATTACCATGGTGCCTTTCATCTCATTCCTTTCACAGAAACCAGTAACTTGTAATTGGAAATACAGATTGGTATGAATTATATTTAGCACTATGAACTTCCTTCTTTAGAGTCAGGTGGGGAAACTTCACCACCCTCTGCTTTTGAGCACTGCTTTAAATGATCAAGTTAACATTTGAGACCAGAGTATTATGATCATCAAAGCTGTGTGTTTAAACTCAGCAGCAATTTTCAGAAGTAAGTGCGATTTCATTGATTGGATAATTTTGGAGTATTCTCTTAAGATGAATCACAAAGTGCTAGCTACTGTCTCTTGCAGAACTACAAGACCTAAAGCTGTGTAGAGCTTTCAAACTCCACTGATACGTAACTTCTGAAGAAAATTAAACAGTGTCAAACCTGGTAAATGCATATGCTTTTTTCCCCTTCTAACAGCAAGTACACTGTGTAATCAGAATGCTCTGAGTCACACACAAAAGTAGACCCTCATTTCAGATGCTTTCCTGCTGACAGAAAGTTAGCACATTTTCTTTTTTAAAAGGATCTTTAAGAAACATTTATTAACCTATAAAAATCTCTCAGTCATTCATTTAACTAAATCAGTGATGCAATTAAAAAAAAAATAATCATCAAACAGCAGATTTACCAAAGAGCTGGTCTTGATTATAGAGAAGATACTACTGAGGATCCCAGAGCAGATAAGTAGCTCTTTCTGTTGTCGTAGGTGAAGATGAATGTGGTGAAGAACTACAGGCAGCAGGATGCGCCGGGACTCTGAAAGAAGGAAAATCAGATCACAGTTCTTCAAAGAAAATTAAATTTCAATCATCCAAATCAGCAGCCTTTTGGTATCCAAACTAGCCTACTGGTACACAGCACCTTCCATTAATTGGTGCAACTTCTCTATTGTACACATTGTAGTACACCACACTTGTAAGGAGTGTGTCTAACGAATGAATAGTACATCCAGTTTTAAAAGTTCATAGCTGAATAATGCTGTCACTAGTGATTCAGCTTGGAAACAACAGTTGTGAACTGATAGTTCTTTCTCTTGGTGATTTCTTTTGTACTAACATTTCTTCACTTTTTGTTATTTTCCAGCTCTACTGTTAAAGCTGACAGAGCTTCTACAATGTACACTTTGTGGAAACTGGCTAATTCTTCTCTTTTAGTTGGCTTAGAAAGCTTAATTTTATTAAAGAAGGAAGAGCAGGTAGTGGCTGTAGAGAACAGCAAAAAAGAAAAGAAAAAAAAGAAAAAAAAAGGAAAAACAAAGAGGGAAAAACGTGGCAAGATGTCAGCAGTCTGATAGGAGAGATAGAAGGAAAACAAGTCACTATCATATGGGAGGCAAGAAAAAGAGAATGTGCCTTCCTTTAATGGTAAGGCGCGAAGAATAGGTAAAAGATTACTTTGGAACCCTTCCCATTAACCTTCATTTCTTCTTTACAGTGACACCGGCAATGCTTTCAACTGCTGCATAGTACCATGACATCTCACTATAGCAACAAAACCCAGAAAGACAAATATATTTTATCACTAAGTTAAAAACACTGTAATTAGATGAAATTCACTGCCTGTTTCAAAACCAGCTTTGGACTTTTAAATCATTCTCTACATTCATGCGTTTTGAGATTAATTTAAAATTTAAGAAAAATGTTTATAAACAATTACGATGGATGGTTTAAACACGATTCTGTGTAGTTATTCTCTCCTTGCACTGAGTGCACTCACTTGAGATCCTCACTACAGGGAAGATAAGCCAAATGCTGATTCTTATCTTCCACTGTTATCTTCGCAACTTCTTTCATTCAGACTCATGTATGAAATAAACTCACAATCTTCAACTCTCCTCCTTTCAATGAATTATTTAAAAATTAGAATAATCGAATCATAGAATGTTTAGGACTGGAAGGGACCTCCAAAGATCATCTAGTGCAGCTCCCCCTGCAGTGAGCAGGGATACCCTCAACTAGACCAGGCTGCTCAGAGCCTTGTCCAACCTCACCTGAATATCTCCAGGGATGGGGCCTCAACCACCTCCCTGGGGAGCCTATTCCACTCCTCTACCACCCTCAAGGTAAAGAACTTTTTCCTGATATCTAGTCTAAATCTACTCTTCTCTAATTTCAACCCATTACCCCTCGTCCTTTCACTAGAGGTCCTTGGAAACAGCCCCCCTCCAGCCTTCCTGTAGGCCCCCTTCAGGTACTGGAAGGTGGCTACAAGATCGTCCCAGAGCCTTCTCTTCTCCAGGCTGAACAACCCCAGCTCCCTCAGCCTGTCCTCCCTCTGATCATCTTTGTTGCCCTCCTCTGGACCCGCTCCATCGGGTCCATGTCTTTCCTATGTTGAGGGCTCCAGAACTGGATGCAATACTCCAGGTGAGGTCTCAACTGGTATGTTGAGCTAAAGAAATACTGAATTTGTAATGTGAAGATTAAACATGCTTTAAAAGACTGTGGTGGGTTTCTCACATAACTTTATCTTCTTCTTGCTCTCTCTCAGATAGTGAGCTTGCTGGTAAGGAGGTTATCCCTATCCATGACAAGAATAGAGAGTAATAACGATATCAAGTGAGATTTGACAGTTTTACTAATTGACTTGTTTTGTTTATGTACGTATTTTTATCAACCTTCAGTAACTACAATTTATTCATGTTGGAATTAAAAACATTTTCTGTCATAGGGAAACCCTTACAAAGTACCCACAGTGAATATATGTAATGTTGATGCTTCCAAGATCAGCAATTACCAAAAATGGCATTCAGCAATTAATTGTTTGCAACAAAGTAACTGCAAAATAGATGTAATGCTAGTCTTAGTTAGCAGTAAGACTTGGCCTCAGATACAGCCATCTTACCTGAGAAGGAGAACAGGCGGCTGTCTACAGTGCGTGCAATAGACTGTAGCTTAACAACATCCATGGACTGCCCAATGTGTACTGTACTGGGCATGCTGCCCAGAGTGCCCCTCACGAACTCTGCTACTTCCTGCACAGTGAACATCTGCAGCAGCTCATCAAAGATAGCAGGGAAGGAGTTCAGCAGAGCAGCCTGAAAAAGTAAATGAAGAAACTGAGAATTTTCAATTCTGTCACTGCAGCCAAACACAGTGAAATAGAAACAATAGTAAAACTGAATTAAGGGTCTGCAAAAAGCTCTTAAATAGTGCATTATAGCTGGCGATGATGATCTGCAATACCTGAAGTTCACTATGAACAAATCACATGTAGCATATAAAAGTCAAACTCTGCTGCAATACTCTTTTGATAAGCTTAGCGTATACATACTGTAGAGCTTCAAAAGGCTGTATGTTAGGACACAGCATATAGAACAGAAAAAAAGTCAATTTTTACCAATTTCCTTTTTTCAATAGATTCAAAGCCTTCTTCTGATTAGAGATTTCCATACCATTTTTTTTTTGTACTGAGCAATTACCTAAGACAGTTAAAACTCTTCAGAAAATATTCTGAAGAAGAGAACATGTTGACAGACCCTTAACCATAGCAGTACTATGTGACGTTATATATTTCTGCAGCAGGGGTGGGGTGTGATTGCATGTGAAAGAGGCATCACATCATGCAGGTGGGTGTGCATGTGGTTCTTGCAAGAACTGATATCTCCAGTATGCTGGAGCTATTCTTGCAAATGTTTCATAAAGTGCAGAAATAATATCAGCACAACAACAAGTTTTCTTAATTTCCACACTTTTTCAATTAATTTCTTCAGAATCCTAGAGAATTCCATGCATTGCCTGGCCCTCAAGTTCCATGAATATGGAGTCACACCTAACCCTCTAAAACCCTTCCGCTGCATCCTACCCAAGGCCTGCAGCTGCTTCCTCCTTTTAACTACTTTAGGATGGTTGCTTTCTAGAGCTACAGCACAGCCTGGTTTTGACTTGGCTGTCTTACTCCCATCCACCCCAACCACAGCTGCCCCTGTTGTTGCACACCTCAATTCTCACTGTCTTCACCTCGCTCGCCTGCAGCTCTCCACACAAACCACACGGTTTCCTGAAAAAGTTCAGATTTACCAAACTTCACTGCAGATCTCTGTTCAGCTTTGCCCTTCCAGAGTCTCACCACCTATTCATTTTTCCTATTTGGCAAGTTCTACTCTTCCTCACAGATATTTTTTTTTCTCATTGCATACTTCTGTACCTTCCCCTTGCCGTCTGCAACACTTGGCATACCTCTCCTCATCCCACGTAATATACTTTGCCAAGCCTTTCCTCAAAGTACCTTTCCCTTCAAACAACAACGATATCTGTTAAACAGTCTGAGCAAAGTCTATGTTTTTACAACTAACACTGTAGAGCCCAGTAAATTATTCTGAATATAAATTTACCTCTTTCTTCTTCGTGCTTGTTATCTCTCTCAACATCTTGTCTTGTAACAATCAATTCAGATTACACAAAACCCCACATAGCCTCCTGGGTGTTGTCACCTATTTGTTGCTACATACATAAAATGTACTAACAAAATAAACAAATATGAATCATTTACATAGCTCATGTTACTCTTGGAAGGCTGTAACAGTGGCAAATCCCACCAATATTTTTATTAATACAAGTGAAATTACAATATAGGCCAAACAAATCCTTGCAGAAGTTTTCCTGAACTTAAATTCGTAACTGTTACTATAAAGCAGAAGGATTTCTGTGGTGATTTAGGTATCCAGTAGCAAATTAAAAATATTCACAGGATCTCTTCAGGAAGCTTTGAATCTATCCTGAGGTATAACTACATCAGTTCCTTGAAGGGCCCTTTTTTTTGTACAACACCCTAAAATATGCAGGAAGATTACTCATGTCAAATCAATTGCTTGGAAGGAAAGGACATAATCAGTTTTAATCTCATTGTTGGAAAGAACTATATTGAGATCTCTCTAATGCCCTGGATAAGAGGCCAAGTGAGAAGAAAATGATGCTTGCTAGGACCTCATTCATTTCTGTATATTTTTAACAGTCGCCCAGATTTCCAGAACTAGTATATGATCGCCTTGGCTCTCCTGAAAAATTTGACATCTATCATCTTGTATTTGCCCTTGGTACTTTCTTTTCAGTGTGCAGATGCCACAAAGTTATTCCATTAATTACTAAAATATTCCACATTTTGTATTTTTCAACTACCAGCCATTGAATTCCAGTTTATATGCAGGAAAAGAGAGGGTTTAGGATAGGGAAAAGGGATTAATTGGGAACATCCATGATGAAATACTTGTGCAGTTCTGGGGATCATTACTTACAGAATGAAAAGACGGCCTTGAAGTACCACCACATTTTTGTGGGGCACATGTCCCAGCTCCGCTTGCCTGCCCTCCAGGCTGAGAGGCCTACGGGGCAATTGGGATCAAGGGGCAACATAGTGGCAAGGGGGAAACAAAAAGTAAACTTTTCAAAGATTAAACAAGGACAGGTTTTTCAAATTACAAAAGTCCAAAGTAAGAAATACTGTAGTGAAAGGAAAAAACCCCACAAAGATTTAAGAGAAAAAGGGAAAATAACGCCATCCTCAAATATAATCTCCCTCTGTATTTGTGATCAATATAATTGACAAACACACATAGCACCCTTAACAGCCTGCATTCTTAAGATGCTGCTTCCACTCACTGTCACTTGATCTGCAAAATTCTGTGCACTGATTTCTCATGTTCTTGGCTCATCTCATTATACCTGCTAATGGGTGATTAAATAAAAGATTAGAGCAGCTATTATCAAAATCTTTAAGAGCAGCTTCTTAAGAAGAGTCACATTGCTGGCAGCTTCCCTAAACAGTGGACTCACTCTGTTTTGGGCAACGTTCACAGCAACTGCATCTCTGGCAAACTACAGCAGGTGTTCAAAACATCTGTAAATAGTAAATTAGTGATTACAAATCACTTTCCTATTACTGGGAAGTTCTAGCTGGTCCACTGTGACACTCTCTGAGGTGAAGCACACACAGTACATTTGACATTACTATTGAAAACTTTTAAACACAGATGTATTTTAGTACAGTGGTCCTTAAAATATGAAACGAAACAGCAGCATCCTTACTCACTAAGTAGTACCTTAAGCCCACATGAAGTCTTCATGAAGTCATCCAGGCCATATTAAAAATAACATATGAAATGTGAGGGTGGGTATCACAGTGTGGTTGTGCTTAGGTTGTATATGATTCTGTCAGAATTTTAGATTATGCTGGAGTTCATGGTATCTGACGGGGTATATCAATGGAACTTTTCTAAACACTGACCTGAGCTACTAGAACAAAGCATTTAAAACTTCTTGAAGCCAGCCATGATACATTTGAATGAGACTTGAAAATGCAATTTACTCTGTGAAGAACAAAAATCGTATTCTCCAGACAAAACACTTTCCTCTGAGAATTCCCAGTTGAGTTCATCTGTATCTGTGAAATGGTGCAAAGCCACTGTCTAGTAACATGAACTGGCTGTGCTGTTTTCCAGCATCATCAGCTTGTAAGAGGGGGAAAATTCTACTAACCTGCATTTAATCATGTTTCCATGTATACTACCTCTGCAGATCACAGCTGCCTTTTGGTTTGCCAGTTGAAGCATAGAAAATAGCAAACCTGTGTGAAGATGAGAGTCTCAGAGCTCCTGCTGTCCAAGCTGAGCACAAATCTGATGGACTGGAAAAGCTCTTGGATGCTGGAACGGAACTGCTCCTCCTCCATTCCACAAGTAGCTCTGGAGTAAAGGATCCGAGATTGGACAATGAACTTGAAAAGATATTCCAAGGCCTTAAGAAGCAGGAGAGGAAGGAGATTAAGAAAGAGAAAAGAGAGAGAGAAAAATAAAGGAGCTTTAAAGAGAGCCAGGAAAGATGGTGGGTGCATAATAACTACATTCTTCAGCTTTAGAAAGGAGAGGAAAAACAACAGATTTTGTAAGTTACATAGTTCAATTAAGGAAGAGCTACTCATAGGCAACTACCCATTCTCAAGCAATAACCTTTGTTACTAGTATGTCGCACTATCAAAGATATATGTATTAAGCCAGATAGATAAATTTGAATTACATAATTTGAATAAAATCTTGGGTGACAATGAGACTTCTGTTTTTCTCATGACTTGGCAAAATGACCATGTCTGAAGGAGCTGTTCTCCTATCTTCATTCAAATTTTACTTTTAAGTACTTGAGTTAGCTAATCTAGGTTAAGGTAAATGGACCATCAGTGGAATAGAAGAAGGGTTGCCTGGAAAAAAAGAACATACTTTTCAACATGAACACAACTGCCAGGTTCACCTTTATTTCTGGCAGCTACATATACAAACAGCAATAAATGGAGATGCAGAATAGAAGATGACAAGAGCAGCATGTGAAGCCCTGTGGCAGCCTGGAACAGTAGGAAACAGCAGTACTGTAGTGGGTTATCTCTTTAGTTAAACTGTCTTTTCTTTTATTGACACACATGAGATTTGGAGAGCATCCAGCAAAGGGAGAATAACTTGCACAAAAGATGCCATTTAGACCATTTCACAATGTGTGATAGATGCTGCAGTCCAGAAGGACTGGAAAATTGCATCTTTTTTAGTAAATTGATAATTTTCTCTGTGAAATGTCTAGGTTAAGCCTGAATTTGCAACCTAAACATTTTAAAATATTTTAAAAATTATTCTGAACTCCATTTATTTGGCAGCAGTGTCAATGAAGACAAATACATCCTTCTGTGCAGCCTGCAACAAGTTTACTTATCTATGAAAGGTTCTCACAGACACTAATAAAGCTGTGTAATATTCCCCACAGAAATGAGGCCTTTTTGATCATTTGGTGTACACAACTGTCAACACTGTGCCAAATATAAGCAACATTTAGACTTCACTCCTTCCCTTAATGCTTAACATGACACACCATTAAAGTGGGATTAACGGAAAACAGGGTGAGTAGTTTGATGTTATCTTCAAAATTCAGCACAGGAGAAAAACAGCTTGGAGCTTTAGTAATCATGTTCTATACTCATAAGAGTATGAGAGAGTTGTTTTATATGTTTGGTAAAGGCAACCATAATCCTAACCTGAAAGCTTGTATTAGATGTTTTGCAATGTTATCAGAGCAAATTCTACTATTAATTCTTTGTAGAAAGTATCAGGCTTCCACAGACAGACTTGTGTAGTCCTAGCACAGACAACCTGAACCAGTGTCTAGCAGGAACCCGCAAAGGTGGTTAACTGAGGAATTCAGTGTGTTTGCTGACACGTGGCTGGCATGGCTAAATCATAAACCAGGACTTTTGATGCACAAAGCAGCACTTGGACTAACTTTGACTCTTACTACTTACACTAATCTGTTTGGCATGATATAGAAAAAGATCAGTAAGGAAGTTCCTTAAAACACTATTTGTGTGCATGTTCACACAACAAGTGAGCACACACCGCTCACCTCTAACCTTGCTGGTTAGAGACTCAGGCTACATCACATACAGAACTCACACGGACAAACAGCATCATAACTTTATTTCTTCTTAAACAAACAATCCCTAAATTCCACCAGCAGTGATCAAGGGAGACACAAAAAGGATTAAGAAATGTGCAGAGATAATGCATCTCAAAGAAGCTCCACTTGTTAATGAGTAACCTTCCTTTCTTCTCTGAGTGAATGTCCATATGCATGTTCACTCTGTGAACACAGGAACAACACATCTCAACATGCAGAGGTAACCTGGTGATTGGCTGCAACATCCCAGGAGAATTAAAATGAGAAGACCACTATGACAACAGCAGCATCAATTAAAAGATTTTGCGGTAACATGGGAAAAAAGTAGATAAATTTCTGTGGTTATTCTGCAGGTCTCATGGGTAAAGATACTCTTCAGAGTCACTAGTATCACCTGAGCCTTCAAGGGATTATGTTTCAGACAACATTTCATGGTTACACATTCCTAAAATCCACTGACAGTCTTGGGGACAATACAGCTGCTTATCTGGACTCATCTGCTGTAGACATGAAGAGTCTGTTCAATTGAAACAAAAGGCAAACCATATCTGATACTCAGAGTATGAACAGATGAATTAATCCTGTATAGAGCTGCTTTAAGTGCAGATTAAATCCCTAATTTAAGAAACCTGAAGATTACTTTAGGAAAGAATCAGAAGAAAGAAGAATGGGCAACTTTTGTAAACACAATGTATGTAAAGAGGATCAGCTCTAAAGGTCTTAAAGCTCTTTCACTGTCCTAACCAAAATGAGCAAAAGCCATTTTCCATAGTCTCTGAGTATCCACTTCACCTTCAAGAGCAGGTAGTAAACTTCTTCCTGCTACTGTCAATGTGTTTTTCTCAGAGAACAGGACACTTGCTTCAAGTAAAAGAAGCAAGTACTATGTGGTTTTAAGAAAAAAAGTGCAGACGCTCAAATGAATATACTAGAGTCCTGTGAGAGCAGATAAAAGACCTAGGGCAAAGGTCAAGGCATCAGCAAGAAAAAAAGGAGCACAGACAGGCTGACAAGGGTGGAACAATTATAATTACATCAGCAATTTTCTGGCATTCCTGGAAAAAGCAAGAGTGTAGAAAATGTAAATCACCAAAGAAGGTAATTATTTCTGAATAAGGCAATCAGCAAGTCCAGAGACAGACTGGTCTCAAAAGCAACAGTCTGACATTTTCTTTTTAAATTCAAGGTGAAAACAATTTGGAGCAGGTCCCTGGTCTCAAAAGGCAGGCTGAGAATGTAATCCCAAACCTCTCATTCACTAGCTCCCTGGCTGGCAGGGCTCAGAAAGTATGTCCAGGGTTTTGAAGAAACCAGCTGGGAAGACTGCCCTTTTCCGTGTCACTGGTGCCTACAGAGCCCACAGCAACGATGTGCAGCACTGTAAAGTCTGTAGAGCAGTTTGATCCATGTTCTGTGTGGCTCAGATCCAGAACACTGGTATGCAGATGTGACTTGCTTTCACAGTAGGTTCCTCGATTTGGGCAAGACCACCTATGATTCTAGTACTGGAAGATAAATAAAGCTGAAAGGGCATCTCCCAGAGACACTTCCCAGGTTTTGCCATGACTAGTAGGGAAAGTAAAACTGTGAAGCCACACAGGGACACTTTGTTCCAGGGAGCATAGCTAGTTGTATCTAGAAGCAGTTAAAGTGGAGTTTGTTACAGGGAACAAACTAAATAAAGTTTAACAACAAAATAAACAAAATAAAGGAACATGATACCAAATATTCTAGCACAGTTAGAGACATCCTTTTGGTCATAGCTCCTCAAGGTTTCACAGGTTATTTTTTTTTTTTGAGAATTAAAAGCAGTCATGAGGGAGAGAAGTATCTTGTATAATCTTGTATTTATCTACTTGACACACTACCTTTCTGTTTTACAGTTACACACAGTAAAACTATTTATTCTCTAATTTCTCTATAATATCACCAAAACTATTTCTTTTGTTTCACACATCATTAGAAAGCTGTGCCTTACAGTGAGAAGATAGTCTCATCACAGAGCTGTAACCATTGTTCTGCAATGAGAGTTGTTAGAATTTACATCCAGTTAAAGGATCATTTAGCTTCTTAAAATACTCCAGAAATTCACCCCATAATACAACAAAGCTGTGTCACAGACAGAAATGAAAAGTGTATCTTTGAGCCAAAGCACCTGTGCCTAATATATTTAAAGTAATTGCTTCTTGAAGTGCAAGGTGTAGACAGTGTATCTAAATGGCCAGTGCATATATACTCTATGTAAGTCCCACTTAAGTTCTCCAGAGGGCTTCAAAAGGATTGGAGGAGATATCATTCTTCCTTTTATTTTTTTTATTTTTATGCACAAGAGTGACTCCATCTCCCTCTAAAATTAAAATTTTGGCAAAATGTTAAAAGAAATAAGTGCATTTCAGTTAAACCTGTAAGAAGTCAGTGCCAGACTCCTCTTGTTTTTATTTATAGCTTCCCCAGCCCTTTTGTAGTCTCAGCTGGCATGGACGCACCGATACTTGAGCTGAATACGCACCCTCATTGCTTCCTGGATGTGGTCCTGGCGAACGAGCTCAGCGGAGCGGTCCATGTACCACTTCAGACAGCGGATCAGTTCTCTGAGTATAACAAACAAGGAAAAGAAGAGGAACCTTTAGTGATATCTTAAAATTAGTTGGACAACAGACATTTAGGTTTTAGGAAGAAACTTTAAAAATATTTTCATTACACTCCAATTCAGTGGCCCTAGCTACTGAACTTACATAATGCACATGTTTAGTTAAATTGCAAATCCAGAAAATAATTTGTACTCTGTAATTGACTTAGACCATGAGGAATACTAAGAGAACATAAAAAAGATGTTATTAGAGAGATAACTTTGATAAAGGCATGCAATACAGTTCCAACACCAAAACACTTTTTAAAGTAAGAAATTCCAGATGTCCTCTAAGTAAGTTTTTAGAAGCTAAGATCACAAAGAAATTATATATCTAGCTTCCTAAGCACACAATCCCATTTGACTGACTTAATCATACTAGAAACATGTGTTAGTTCCAATATCAGACTACCAAAAATAATTTTTGTGATAATTAATATAAAGCAGAACATCTTTTTACCCTCTGAAAATGACTATGCCTTCTACTGATTTACAGTATATACCACTTTTTACCTGCCATTAACAGGATTTTAATTATTTTTTTTATTTCAAGAAAATATGAATGGCTTAAAACAAAAAAAGCAATTACATGCTCTTTTTAATAGTTCGTGGCAAAAGATAGTATATATGCTCAAATATACTAAAGAAATGGTGTAAAAGAAAGGAAAAACAACAGCCTGAATGGTAACTGCTACTGCTTTCAAAAAAAAAATAAAAAAATCTGTCTCATTCTCTGATACAAAACTCAAAGAAGAAAATAGGGCAGAATTTTCTAAGTGAAAATTAAGTTTCCAGTGTACTGAAATTGTACATCTACTGTAATCAAACAGAACATCATCTTACATGAATACCTGTCTACTTTGGAAAAGAAAATTACAACTAATTCTCTTAAGCTTTCACACAGGTCCCAACATGCTTAAGAAATGTAATATGCTCTTGGTAGCTTGTTAGTACAGACTGATAATGAGCTGCTGCTGAGTGACAGTGTCTCTTCAGTTAAAAAATAAGAAAGTAAGATCTGCCAGTTCAGAAAGGCAAGATAAATTCCAGTCTGCTCGTTCTGAGCCACAGTTCACACTCGGCAGCTTTTTTCTTTAACTGTGCTGGAAAACTTTCAGCTAGGTAGTCCTACTTCTGAGAACCACTGCAAAGTTGTGATTCTGATGGTGACATCATTCAGAAACTTCCTGACACCATCTCTTGAAGTGATGGATAAACAATACCTACTTGTAAGCCAGTGCTCCTGCAAAGTGCTTCTGAATGTAAGTGTCCATCACAGGTCGAAAATGAAAATACTTGCTGTCACGCAGCAGATTTATGATGAATACCTGTGGGAAATGAAAAAGTGCAGCCATACTAAAGCAAATTGCACATCATTGCTAGGTTTCTATAAACAAGTGACACAAGCTAAGGAACAATAAAATACATGAGTTTCTTTAAACAGCAGTTGTGTTATTGGATGTTATCACTTGCATGTCCTCAGATGTCTTGAGACTATCCCACCTCCTCTCCCAAGATTATTACAGGAAACATAAGGCTGGATCCAGCTGAATCTTCATGGAATTGAAATACTGGCATCATGATGATAAGACACTTAAAACTCACTTAACATGAAATAAGAGTAGTAATTCAGCATCTTACCAAAGACTGAAAGACCAACAGTCCATACTTTTCTGTGTTGTCATCCAAAACTACAAACAATGTGTCGAGAATATCTTGTAGGAACTAAAATGACATGAATAAAGAATTTAAAATGCAATTGTATTCAAAAGGTTGTTTCTCCTCACTATACTTATTTCATACATGTTGATAGCACTGTGAAACACTTGCAAAGATCAAACAACTTCAGGTTCAGCCATATGATATGGCAGAATATGCTTTTACCAAGAATAAATCAAAAGAAAAATGCCAAAAAGAAAAAAAATAGGTACTGTGTGCCTGATCTGTAAATATAACTGAGTGTTCCTTTGTGGCTGACTAAAAGGGCTATCTAGCAGTGGGGAACTAACTTACTTTAATTCTTATACTGCTAGTGTGACAGAGTCTGTTTGTCATTAAATTGCAGACTTGGAAGCACATTAACTGATGCTCCAAATTATGTTTAACATTGAAAACTTTTGTTATCTGACAGAAAGTAAAGCTTGTATAACAAGCATTAATTGGGTCAAGTTGCACATTGCCAATTGTTTCCTTCATCCATCACACTGCAGCTTAGTGAACGCTGACAAGTAAGTCAGTGATTTTCCTTCCTGAAAGCACAGTCCTCAGAAAGGATGACTGTGAAGAACATTGAAGATAAAGTCAACTACACATTTTCTCATAATTTTTAATCTGTTCTAATTAAATTGTTCATGTGGAAAACAAGAAATAAAATGTAATAACTTGTGAAGTCTCTGAAAAGATAAATTTTTTTTTCTGAAGTATTGCATTCTGTTCTTCATATCTCAACACCAAATGTCAGCTGTTTTAGGGAGGGAATCAATTACTTCTTCCCATGAAATAACTTTATCCATATATTCTTATGCTTCTGTCTAAAAGCATACTGCAAACTGTCCTGCAAATAAAGCGTGGAAAACATGATGTTCTTGAAGGATTGCAATATAAACCAAGTATTGTTCTCTTTGGTTCCTATTACAAAGTGATCATGAAGATTAACATTTAAGATGTGGCAACATTCAAATGAGTTACAGCAAAGTGGCTTTAATCATAAACTACTAATTAAGTGATGAGATTTCTCTTTGGTTTCTTGTCTGAGGTTGTTTGCCATTACAAATTATCTCCTTTTACTTCTAGGTTTATAGAAATGAATTCTAGGCAGAGTTCTCAGCACACCTAAAATGATCAGAAGGATATCTAGGATGCAAGGTTTTTTTGTACTGAGACCAAAAATACATTCTGAACTTCCTTTGACCTATGAAAGTTAAGGTCACGCAAAGGTTCACCAGGCAGAGCAACAGTGGTTACAAAGTGTGATGAAATGATCAGGTAAGAGATGGGTCAGACACAGAGAACAACTGCTGCACTAGGAATGGCTCCACAGCGCAGGGACCAGGAACTGGGGGAGTTCATTGGCTGCTGCACAAAACTTAACTTTCAGGCTCCACCTTTCTTTCTCCTCTACATGGAAGTTTTGAATGTATTTGCAAAACAGAAATACAGATAAACTCTACAAGCCAGCTCTCTTTTCTCTAGAAATGACCAATTGCACTTATACAAGGTCAGAGAATGTGCTTTGGACAATACCATTGGAGAGCTAAATCTGCACAGACACCACCATCACCAGTGGCTATGTCTGCATCAGCCAGCAGTGTGGCCCAGCAGAGGAAAACCTCTTGGTGCTGAGGACCTGATATTTGAAGCACATGCAGGTAAGGGCATTTTACTAAGGATGGGCTCTATTTTCATCACAAGGACAACCTACCCATTAATTTTTGGAGTGTATCTTCCTGTTCGGTTTCAGGTCAAAATAAAGTTAAATTTGTACACTCTTGAAAATTCACAGCATGAATCAAAAAGTACAGTAAGAAGAAACATGCAGAAGTGTGCTTCAGATCTGAATTCACTTCCTATCACAGATACATCCAAAGACTGCTATTGAATGTAGTACCTTAACAATTTCCTCGCCACTGACATGTCTCAGTCTTCCTAGAATATCCATCACACGATCTGGGTAAGCTTTCCACTTCAGTAGGGCGAGCAAATCCACTGCAGAACAGTGAGATAAAGAGCTAGAATCCATATAGAAGAATAGCAATCCTAGAACCGCCCCAGTTAATTACATGTTATACTTCTGCTCCTGTTGCAGATCACACTGCCCAGAAAAAAAAAATAAATGAGGAAGAACAAGAAGGAAAATTCAGAATAAGTCCCATACTACTGTCAAAGAAATGAATGGTGGAATTGTAAAGTACTGTAGAAAGAGCTGACTTGCATTTTTCACCGTGTGACTTGACACCATGCTGTGGATAACCCACTTTTGCCTTCCCATTCTTCAGGGTCATTACCATAAAAAAAAATGTATTTACTTAGTAACTACATAAAAGCTGAACAAAACGGATTTTGGATTATGTAGAAATGCTAACATTGAATGCTTTGTTCTTCAATCATTTAATGAAAATTAACTTTGCTTTATTGTATCACCCTTTACTTGCACTTACAGCAGTATCTAGAATTTCTCTGACAATCTGTCAATATCCTCATTTCCTCAAAAAAACTCAGTTCCTGCTCATTTCAATAGTGTTAGTAAAAAAACCCCAACCCATAAAGTCAATGAAATGATAACAAAGGAGCATTTTATCAAAATAAACAGAGCACAAGTATCCCTATCTCATCTCCTTCACAAACCCCATTGCCTTGGGCTGTTTTGAAGGACCAGCTACTTACCATTCTGGGTCAGTTTGGTAGAAGAAAGCTGCGTGGAGACTGAAAAGGTCTCTTTGGTGCTGCGCTGGAAGATGAGGCTGGAAGGGATGTTAGGGCAGCCATTGTAGTCCTCTTTGCAGCATGGCAGCCCCAGGTAGAGCGCGTGATTGTTAAATGTGCTGTTCTCATCACACTGCAGGTACAGGCAGAATTAACAAACAAAAAATGGTCACTATCTGAAGGGAAAAAGTAAGCTGTACCTAGACTAGCAGGCTGCATCCACACCTAGTCATGTGATTTTCAATCTGTAAAATTCTGAAGCTACTATTAATCTGTTCCTCGCAATTCTAATGAGGAGGAAAAAAGATAATATAATTCTTTAAATTGAAGTAGAGATGAGTAGGTGAAAAGTCTGCAGAGAAGAAATGGTACCTTATAAACATAAAGCTCATGGATATCATCCGACAAGGTAGTGCCATCATCTCTCATCAACGGAGTGAACGCAAAACCAAAGAGCTTCTTTTCTCCCTTGTCTTTTGCTGTAGCAAGAGATAAAAAGAAGGAATTGTAATTGTATATATTCTGTCCATATGTACCACAAGTTTATTCTCTAACTCCTTTGCAAGTCTAACAAAAAGTGTGCAGGGTCAAACAACATATACTATATACTATGTCTAATTCTATGCAAATGATAGACAAGCCTCACAACAAACACAAGCATGCCATGCATGGTAAAATATAAAACACACATGCTCTAAAGAAAACATACTACAGGAAAACAAAGCAAAAGACCAGTAGGGGAGAACATCTCCAAAATGTTGTTTATTCCCAATGTTTTTAACACCTGCTTAATAAATGTATAAGCAGCTAACAAGCAGTGCACCTTAGCTGGATTTTAGCTCGGCACTCCTCTCCTTTCCACCCAGCAACAGCCTCACCCAAATATTAATTGCCAATGGAAAGACTTGAGCTTATTTTAATTTCTCTTCATTATATTTTGCACTCACTGGAGCAATGTCTGAATTCAAACCGGAGATGAGACCCACGGAACCTGTCTATAGGGATGGGCAACTTAATGATTTCCCCCCATCGAGGGCTGTTATTGTGGTACAGGACGAAAGAGTGGTACGCGCTCCTGCTCGGCTCGCCTGAGCCCAGGCTGATGCAGTCCTGCAAACAGGAGAAAACAAGTAATTTAAAAGACATCACATCACTACAGATGAGTCATTTTATTACACTGTGATAACATTTATATAATTCGTATCTTTTTATAGACACAAAGGAAAAGTCATAAGCAGAAGCTCACACACAATGAAATCTGTAAGTTCTGAAGAACCAAATTCTTAATATAAAAGGTAAACCAGTATCAATTTAGCAGCACACTAAAATAACCTAGCCTATCAGCCTGTGTTAGGTTTCAAATGCATACCTAGTCTTCCCAAAACCCATTGCACAGGTAGGATAATTGGAACTGATGGAGCTCTTTGTTCTCAGGACTTTTCACCTAAAACATGGGAGATTTTGAACACAAACTTTGCCTACATTTTACAACCAAAATCTGCATTCTGAAAGTTGAGACAAACTGGAAATCTACAATTTAAGGAGATGAATTCTTATAGTTTGGTTTTTTTTAAAATAAATTAAAAACAAAAAAGCTATAATTAATTAAGTTTAAATTAAAAAAACACAAGAATTCCTTTCTGTGTACAGTCTTTTATGACAACTGTTCACCTGTTTTTTTAATTGGACTGTCCACCTTTTGCTGTTCTTTATACCATGTCTGTTCCACTATCCCACATAAATCCCTGAAGAACTGTTAGAGCAGTAGTAACAGGCAAGGATAAGAAAAAGAAACTTGGCACCTGTGAATGGCCATTCCAACCAAAACCATGGAAGTAGTTAAGACTGACAGTATCAGGAAATTATATAGCTTTTATACTCATACATTGGCCACAGTCACAGTATAATTAGCTACCATTATGTACATTAGACTGTGGAGATGTTGATAATGCAGCCTGAAGAGCAAAGATCTACACTGGTTATCTGGCAAACTGCTGTGAAATAAAGTGATCATTAAAAAAATGTCACTCAATTTGAAAGGTATGCCTAATTCAACTGTGATCTGCAACACCTGGGAGCACAAACCAGGTCCTTACAAGAGGTATTCCTTACTGTTAATGAGTTCACAAGTAGTTGGGCTAATGAAGTTCTCCTTTCAACTAAAAAAATCTGACTATGGCAGTGAGTTTGGTACATAAACACTTTTAGTTTAGACTTCTGTGATGATGGCTACAAAGGCCCTTTTACTGCAGTGGAGAATAAAAAAAAAAAAAGGTTGTTAGAAATTATGATTAGTACTTATACTTTGTTTACTTACTTCTCTGTCCTCATACCCTCCCACACTACACAAAGCTCACTTATCTCATCAATAATACTAAAAGCATGAAGAAAGGAAGAAAGAGAAACATTAAACATCACCATGCACAGCTGGAATGGAGCCATCCCACAGGAAAATCCAAGATCTTGGAAATAAGGCTGCTCAAATTTATTTTCCAAAACTATATTCAATGCCATAATTCCAGCAACTCAGATTTAGAAGTTACTCTTGTAATCACATTTCACCATGTTGTACAACACACATAATTTAATTTTAGATATTGATCATATACTCTTCAGTTGTTTCTGAATACAGTTACTCTAAATTTTCTTTTTACTATAGTCACTGAAATTATATTTTCAAATTACATGCTTATCCATTTATGAATATTTTCTCCAAGTTTTCTACAATTTTCTTCTATTCCCATATAGGGCAAATGCTCCAAATTACTTCAGATTTTTAAATAACAACTTCCTTCAGTCTAGTGTATAGAAAAAAACTGTACTTAAGAAAAAAAGAGAGAGCTAGTTTTATTTTAGCACTTCCCTTGCATTAGAGACAACAAAACAAGAGAATATGTCAATGGAGCAAGCAGATTGCACCTGCAGCTCAGGGAAAACGAGCACTTGCCTTCAAGATTTCTCCATCTGCGTAGAGCACGTACATGGTCACTTCGATGTTCTTCTGCACGCTCTTCCCGCCTCTTTCGAAGTCTCCCTTCTCTAAGGTCAGGTATAAGTCATTGCGAATGTCGCCTGCAGTAAGACAGCAGAGTCACATGCTGCAGTGCAACACAGGAGACTTGGAGCCAGGGCACAATGCATTTAGAGTCCACAAACTCTTTTCTGTGTTCTGCAAGACTATGGCTGATGCCCAAATCATTCCAAGCAGCAAGTTAATTGTTAATAACGATGAAGATTTGAATATCAGTGCATAAAATCAGACCACTGTTAGTAATGCCTTTATTAAATGTGAACTCGGAATCAATACTCGCTTTAATTATGTAAGTGGGGAATGGGAAAAAAACCCCAACCCTTCTACTAGTTTGCAGATTTGGATGTATCAAGCTAAACCTGAGAAAATATCACTAACATCAGATTATCCATTTACAATGTATCTTAAGAAAAGTAAATATTCTTCTAATCATCACCAGAAAATTATTTTCATCTATTTAAGTATTTTCTGTATTTTAATATTTTCTTTTATAACACCATCAAATAAAACCAGTCTTTTTGGAAATCTAGTTGTAATTCAGTTCAGGATTAAGAAGGATTTGCTAGATTCTGGTATCCATATGCATGAATAAAAGAAAGTGGGCAGTATGGATAGTTGCCAATTTTTTACTACCTCATTTTCAAGAGCTTTCAGAGCAAATGACTACATTCAGAAATACAAATGTTAGCAACTATCTCAGCATCTTCTTATCCTGAATTTGACATATTCTGACTCACTCTTTGTTTGCCTTTTTTTTTTTTTTTTAAGAATTTGATTTGGGAAACTGCTTTCTAAACTAATGCAGTCAATTCTTATACACCAAAATGATAACAAGTAGCATCTATTTTTCTGTAAGGTTTTAGTTACTGTCACCATTTATTGATGGTTCATTTACCACTTATTTTCATTTACTTGCCACAAAGACAAACACACTAAAGGGCAATATATAAAATTACCAAAAAAATGGAAACATAAAAAAATTAAACCCTTTCGAGGCAACTGTTTTATTAAGCAGCCTCAAAAGACTAAATAAGGAAGTAATGGAATCTTCATCCAGCAAAGCAGAGGTTCCTTGAACATCTTATTTTCTTCCAGGCCAGTAGTCAATAAGCTGATGCAGTTAAATCTGTTTATTAATCAGAAGCACACTGAAATAGGCAGCATTTGCTTTCAGGGAGTGAGGGGTATCTTTCTGCATCTGTCAAAGAAACAATTCAAATTCTTCTTGAAGTCTATAACCCCACACAATTTGCTCCTTCGTCTGCTGTAGGGACAAACAATAGAAG